>JANJYP010001673.1:0-27264 GCA_024605115.1 Rastrelliger brachysoma | reverse complement strand
TGTCATCACGGCGTTGACCACTTCTGCTGAAACTCTTTTGATATCAACTCTGCTGACCTTTGAGATTCTTTTGTTATTTCTGCAGCTGCTGTCCTGAATGAATTGAGGCCTCTAAATTTTTAGTGCTGATTCATCTCCCATACATATACAGTAGTTTTATTTATCAGCCACTCTGACCTTTGAGTAGGTGGCTGCTGCGCACAACAAGGGTTTAGTGTTGGCAGTGGTTGTCCCAGCGGTTGTTGGCTAGAACACCATCTGGACAGGTGATGTCTTTATTCAAGGCATAAAGGGATTACTTTCTCAAACTCTGTGGGGTTAGTCTAGGACACAGCTTCACTTGCTCGCCCATGTCCATCTCTTATTACAGCGCGACAATGAGAGCACTGTGTCTATGTGTGCGCACGTCTCTGCCACTCCCTGACCTCGGCGCGTCTATGTCTGGGCGCCTCATTATTCCTCGCCTGGCACCATTAATACTTGTTTGCCTAGAGTGAGATTGGAGGTAGGAGCGGGGCGGAGCCTTGAGGTCCAAGTATTGACCCGCCACCGGACTGGCAAGAGTAGACAAACAGCGTTGATCGATGGAGTGAGTCGCCAAAAAGTGGGACGCCATTGAATCAAGCGCTGCCGAAGCAGATCAGACTGTTACAAGAAAGTCGCTGTGGTCGTTTTTCCAAACAGGCGGAAGAGGATCGATACGCCTGCAAATGACATAGATTAATCCCTGACAAGGATTGCTTTGGACGCTAACAGGGGGGATAATGAGAGATGTGTATACTCAAATATCCAAATGAAAGCGGCGAAGATGAATTGTCATGCCAGTCCTCTCCCTAATAGGCATTTTCTTAAGATTGTCACATCAGCAGCATCTCTTGATTATGATTCATCTAAAGACGGGTAATGAAAGAAAGAAATAACGTATTAATAAGCACATACAGTACTTGTACACAGTGAGGAGATGAGGTAATGCAACCTCCCACATATACCCAACAACCAGTGCAGATCAAAATAATGGCATTAGTTTCAGCGTGTCGCCAAACACCGTCGAGTGTTTCTGTTTCAAGATGCTGCCCAACAGGACGTCTGGCATCTAGGCTCCAGTCCCAGCATATGGCCATACTTGAAATCATTCTGTACGGTGTTTTGGAGTGGCCGAGTTACCAGATGGAGAATAGAGATATATTTGTGCGTTTGTGTGTGTGTGTGGTAGAAAGTTTGTGAAATCTGTCCAATTATACCCCAGATGTGAAAGAATGTGTGTGTGTGTCTGTGCAAAAAGCAGGTGGCTCTTTTTTAATCAGTCACATGTCGAGGTTTCAAAAGGACGCCATCACGCTGATGTGTAGTCATGAAACAATTCTTTGATTAGTCAGTCAAGTCAGAGAATGAATCCGTAGCTATTTTGATGATTCATCTTGTAGGTCATGGATTTAACAGCTACTAAAAAAGCTTTTAAAAAGTGAAGACATGCTGCTTTCCTTTTTTGTTTGTGTCATCTTTGCATTTGACTGTCGGTCAGACTGTTGACTGGCAATGAGGTATTTTTCCACTATTATGAGAATGACTATAAAAATAATGGATAAATAAGTAATCATAAGGTATCGCTACAGTTCAAGAGAAAATTACTTATTATTTTTTTTTCTTTACATGTAATTCCAAACCTTAATTTGTGATATACATAATTTGAGATGAGCAACACTTGTACCTTATCTTGAAAAATGTGCAGTTTCTTGTCATTTAGGTCCTTGTAAAGCAGTCAGTCAGAGAAGAATATACTTTAAAGTAAGGCCTTGTAACTTCTCGTTGGAAAAACACTGCTTATTACATCAATGGTGGACTAAAGATTCAAGATGCTTGAATCTTTTGTCTGCCATTAAAAACAGTTTCTTGTTATTAAGGCCTTTAAAACATGTCAGTCAACTCTCAAATAAACCTTTGTAATTTCATAATTTCAAAAAGATTGCTTCACATCAGTAAATAATATTCACATATACTGTGACCATGACATTTGATTGTGTCCTACATGTATTGATTTCAGGTGCGTCGTTGTTCATGTATGTTGTAATGACCAACCACTGGACATACTTACATCAAATTAAACTAAAATAAGCCTTATGACAATGTCTGATATTGGACTAATGACCTCCACTGATACTGTTGACCACTCTTTTAGCCTTTAGTTGCCTGCTAACATTAGCATTAACTTCACAGATTGACAGAACAAGCTGCTTTACAGCTGTGATTCCACATTCAGAATCTTAACGGGAGATTTTGAACAGGATGTCCGCCCACTCAACTCTCAATTTTTACAACAGAGCTACTTGCTAACTGCCTGTCTGACACAATCCGTTGACCGTTCTTCAAACATTACAGTCAACCTCCGCTGAGTAGTTTGTCTCCTTTGACGCTGCTGTCTTTTGAGTGTAAATAGTTGAGTTGAGTGCTGTACAGCTGATTAAATTTGCAGGCAGCAGCTGTCATTATGCTGTAGTTGGTGTAATCAGCACTTACTGATGAAACTTATTCACTGCCTTTAATTGCACAGCTAGTCATTTTTAAAACCACACTTTCTCAAATAGCATTTCTTGTTTATATAAAAGCAATAAATTTTTCAAAAGCAGTCACAGTTTCACCAATATACATCTCCTATGCATTAAATATAGAGACGGACACCTCACCAACTACATAGCAGAACTTGGTAAACAGTCAGAGCCTGGCTCAAGTATGTAGTCAGAACTGTTTAGTTCCTCTTCTGTACTTTCCATTACAAGTCCTCTTACAGCTCTGCTGATGGGCTTTTAATTTGCAGAGCCTCTTTACGTGCCTCGACATGAGAGAACAGGACACATTAAACTGGAGTGAGGCTGCTTTACGAGTTTGCACGCTTGCGGTTTGAAACATTTATCCAGTTGTATTCCTCTCTCTCTTTTCTAATAAGCATGTTAAAGGCCTTATCTTTTCATTATACATCAGTTTTGGTGGGTTTTCGCTTTGGTTCTCTTGGATGCGTATTAATGAAGGACAAATGCGAAGTAGCTGCGCACCATAGGTGGTCTGTGTGCTTTTTTTATCTCCTCAGAGCGCCTTTGCATTTGGCTTTTGTAATACAATGTCATTTCACAGCACAGTGGATTATGTGCGTGCCCTCACACAGGCTCATCTTGTTTTTTTTCCCTCTTGTGTTTCTTTTTTTGGAGTTGAGCTGTGATATCTCTGCCCAGCTGTGTAGCTAACTCTATCTCCAGTGCTGCTGTGAGGTGGGGAGAGGGAGGCAGGGTGAAGGGAAGGAGGGGAGGGGGGGCATTACAAGATGATGCACCCAGTCCATCTGCTTTTTTGCACTAATTATCTTTTTGGGGCACAGTAGGGAAGGAGGGTAGATGGAGTAATTGGTTACACAATACACCAACACCAACTAGGGCAAGATTTGGATTGGGACAAAATTATGTAAATTAACTGTGTAAAGTGTTCCAAATTGAATTGTACGTCTATTGTTGCAATATATTTCTAAACTTCAAATAAAAAAAATTACTGTGTATTATAAGACCAAAGGGAATGAAGTGTACAATGTGTTCCTGTAAGCATAACAGCCTGTGCTCCTCGTGTGTCTTCCTGGGATATCAGGACATGATGTTACGTGTAATTTCTCAAGTATTTATTTAACTGCTGCTTGAAAGCAAGCCACATTGCTGCCTCTTTTTTCTCCCCCACCCTACTGTAAGATAGTTATCATCTTGTCAGTGAGAACACAAGTAAAATTGTTACATCACTTTAATCACAGGCCTAAATTATCCCGCAATTTGAAGTCATAAAATCCTGGAAAATGAACATTAAAATTGTCGAATTGTCAGTCTTTTGTAGTTACAGATACGCCGGCTTTCAACACTCTGCAGAGGAAAAATAAAGCTTTCCCCTCTGCGCAGAACTCTTGCTGTAATATATTGAAAGTCTCTTGATGCTGAACTACATGAACCCAGAATGTGCACCTCCTGAACTTGAGCGTCTGAGGATTCTGTGTTTGACATCGAGAGAAAGGGCGAGGACTTAAAAAAAAATAAAAATAAAATAAGACGCTGACAGGTATATCCACTGTACCGGTAGATCGCTGCAGGGAAAAACTGTGTCTGCATAATGTAGCCGCATCTAACACGACAGCGTGACAGTTTACAGCATCGCATCAGCACTCATTAAAAAACCAAGAAATCATCATCATCAGCAATGTAACAGCTATGCTACATCATGCTAATGTCACAAAAAATCTACTGTTTCACACTCAACACTGTTTGTATTTGTAACGCTTATGATGAGTTGCCTATATTAAAAATGGTAAACGGATTGTGCTTATGTAGCATTTCTTTTCCTTTCTACTCTTTCTGACTATTCAAAGCACTTTTACACTACAAACCACATTCACCTATTCACACACTGACGACATGGGCTACCACATAGGGTGCCAACCTGCTCATCAGAGGGAAAGCTAACCCTTCATACACATTCTTTCACCACTGGCACAGCCATCATGAGCAATTTGGGGTTAAGCGTCTTGCCCAAGTATACATCAACATGTGGACTGGAGGAGGCAGAAATCGTACCGCCGATATCCCAATTGGCGAACAACTGCTCTTACTTCCCGAGCCACAGCATCTATAATTAATCTTCATGACGACTGAGAAAACATGAAATAGCGTTAAAAAACACTGGAAAAAGCTCGTATGTGTAAATAGCTACCTCTAAATTGTAAGCTGGCTGCTTGTTAAACCACAGTGTTTCATTTTCTGATGTAACATGTGGGTGTGGAGGCTTTGCAGTCATTTAAAGGCACCTTTAAAGGATTTGCTTGGCAATTTTCTGTATTTTTATTTTTCTTCTTTCTTTAACAAATCTCATACGCAGAGCCAAACCAACAAATGAACTCATCATACTTAAAAGTATTGCGTGTGTGTTTGCACGTGTGTGTATCCAAAGTCTGATACATCTTATTCCTCTCTTCCAGTAGACCTCGGTTGTTCTCCAAAAAAACAGTTAAAAACACGTCACCAAGCCACACCGCTACACTGGGTGACATGCTCCATCCTCCCTGAAGACCGTGGTTACCACGGTTCCCAGTACAGCAGACGTCAATGCACATGCATTGACGTTATATTGAAAAATAATGAACCTCAGCATCTACTGCTCGAGTGGCTATTTGTCCTTAACTTGGAAAATTAAAAAAAAGAAGAAAAATAATTAGACTTGAGATCAAACAGCTACTGCGGCACCTAAAGAACCTTTAAACAAAAAAAAAAAGTTCACGCCTGCTTATTATTATAATAGATTCACCTCTTCACCTTCACCAAATTAATTAAAATTATACTAGGTGTATTAGGGTAACATGGGATACATCTCTACTGATGACATCATAACCACAAAGTTATCTGATTTCTATTCCATTGCAGCCCTGCTTGAATTCAACACCATTCATGTTCACTTAAATGTTAATAATAATAAATGAATGCACTGGAACTTAGAATCCAGCCTAATAGAATTAAACTAATTTAGCTGTGCTCCTCAAAACCAGCAAATAAAATGAATTAAAGTTGAATTATTAACCCTTAAAGGAACAACTATGTAGCTCACTACCTTATTATCACTGTCTCCACTCTCTGGATGTTTTAATAGTCATAAAATAACAACAGAGGCCCTATTGTTGTTGCACTGAGGAATAAGATCTATCAGACTTTTTTTTTTTTTTTTTTGGACACATGCACAAACAATACTTGTAAGCGAGATGAGCTCATTGTTGGTTTGGCTCCTCTCATGAGAGCGTCGAGAACAAGAAAAATACACAGATCATCTCCAGCCAAACCCTTTAATGGAGCTGTGATGAGTATCAAAAGTAATGTAACAAGTAGTGTGGCTTTTCCTGTCGAATAATTAGCAAAATAATGTAATTGCTTATGTAACAAGTAGGATGTAACACGTAATTGATTGCATTTATCTTGTAACTTTTCCCAACACTGGTATTCCTATTAAAAGAACCCATCTGCTTCTAATTCTGCAATGTTAACATATTCTTGTTCATTATGTTATACAGTGCTATATAGTGCTTTCACACTACATGTCACATTCACCCATTCACACACATAGTTAAAACTAATATTAAACTAACCATCACACACATTTATACATTGTTGGTGCAGCCTTCAGGAGAAATTCAGGGTTCATATCTTGCCGAAGGACACATCAACATCTGGACGAGAATTGAAAAACTGATCTTCTGATTAGTGTACAGTATGACCCATTCTACAGCTGCCCCATTAAAAACCTTACGCTGTTTAATTTGAATATCATATCATGCGTACAATTGTTCCGACAGTTTACCCAGTTGAGGTTTGTTAAAGAATTCTCCGGATCCTTTTCTCATTGCTACATTATTTTTTCTGTTTTGATTTATCGTTTCAGAAAATAAAGTACCCTGTTGTCACACACACACACACACACACACACATACCCAAACACCAGCACTCATCCCTACAGTGTGCTAGTATTTGCAGCAAATGTCAAAAAAACTTAGCAGTACAAATTTCCTAGTATTTTTTTATCTTTTTTTTTGAGGTTGGAAATAAGAGTACACATAATCAGAATCTCTGTCGCTGCTGGACATAGTGGTTGCTCGCCTTCCACAAGAGCTCGGTGTCAAGTCATTTATAAAACCTACTATTTGTGAAGCTATGGCTCACTGAAGTGGTGCTGTCACATTGCACTCCCCACCCCCTCAATCCAAAAAAAACCCCAAAAACAAACTCTTGCAGTCTTTCCTCCATCCGGCGACATCATCAGAGCATCACTCAGATGAGCAGCAATTGGCAAGCATCATAGATATATAATGGAAATATCCTGTGTCTAATTGTACTCAAAACATACACAGCAATATGTGTCCGGCTTGTGTACACACACACATTCAGACACACGCTCCCACATACACACATACACACACACAGGCAAAAAAAATTGAATGTAATGACGTAAAAGGGAAGAACTTTTGTCCGCAAAGTATCTACTACACCAAAACATCATTTCAGCAGCCAGACACAATATGGATGTCGTATATTGACTCCTGTTCCAAACCTTTCATTTTTCCCTTTTACCCAAACATAAACAGCACAGCAGCCCCCAACCACATTATACAGAGCCTTTTTTTTTATGTTCCCATTGAAAATATGTCAGGGTCTACAGTATGTGTTTGTTATTCTTAATGACACCACAACCGTTTTTGAAAAATCCTTGCGCTACTTATGCGGATCTCGACTCGGGGGCGCATTATTTTCACTTTTGCGTCGTTGTCTGCTGCCTGTGTTATCAGAGTCATTCCTCTAAAAGCCCTCACACACAGAGCTCCTCCCAAATGCCTCATTGTATCAATAGCCAGACGTCATGAAAATCCACCCCCCCCCCCTTTTTTTTTTTTGAGCCAACTTCGCAAGTTCATTTACACTCGTCTAATCTCCCAAACACAATCTGCTCATTGTGCTCCCTCCTTCAGTGCCTCGTGGAGACTTGAGATGCATAACATCAGCTTAATAGGGAAGGAGAGACACAATGTTTCACCCCCCCCCATCCCTCCACCTAAACACCCACGCTGCCTCCTGCCGCTTTACAAAAATACAGAGTGCATCCCTGGCTCAGCCTTTCAAAGAAGCCTAGGTGCATTATGGAAATACTTCAGGTCTCATAGCAGAGCCCCCACCTCACCCCTAGAGCATCACAGCAACTCGTCATTTCGCTGGCTTGCTTTCACATGTAGTAGCAGAAGCAAATGAAAAAAAAAAACATGCACCTCTGTGCTGTCTTGCAGATTTAGAGTGTTTGTGCATGCGTGTGCCGAAAGAGCGCAAAGACAGGGAGTGTAATTGCACTATTTAAACAAGTAATAAGTCTACTAGGGTGTGACACTTCTCTTAAATCTACACCTCCCTTATGTACGCCTTTTTGAAATGTGCTGAGTACACTAAGAAGCGGCTTGTCAGCGTTAGAATAGACTAACACTTTGTCAGGTCTGAATGTAAAGAACGGCTGTGCGGGAAGGAATGCAAGTGCCTGACCTCGCTGAGAAGGTTAAAGGTCACAAGGTCACGGCCTCAGGTCATGGTTACCATAAAAAGAGGCACAGTTGACAGTGGGTAGTTATGCTGAGAGCACTAGTAATGACGTTTTTATAGATGATGTTTTACTTAAAGTTGTACCAGCTTCGGATAATGGATGACAATGAATCCTGCAGCCAAATCATGAAAATAAGGCACATTACAGTTAAAAAAAAAAGCTATGTAAAAGATGTTTCTATAATCTAATAATAGATTCTAACCAAGTAAACAATAGTAGACATGCACTGCAAATGTACTAACAAGACAGACATCAGAAAGGTCAGCAGACATGAGCGTTTTTATAACCCCCCGAATGAGCCTTTTATGGGGGGATTAGGTTTCACTTTGTATCCGCGTCCCTTCATAAAGTCACTAAGGATAACACAGAGCTGACATTAACTGGACACACACTTCCCCCTTCTCCCTGGCTCAGCTTTATTTGAGAAGGTAAAGTGAAAAAGCAGAAAAAGAGCTTTTTTTTTTTTTTTTTTTTTACTACGTCTGTGAGCACAGTTATGGTATTTAAGAAAGGGCAACTCCTTGCCAAAGCATGCGAGTACACCACCCACCTCACCAGGCTGTGAACTCTGACCCGTTTTCCAGTAAGTGAATTCCACACCGCATACTGCATAACCGGGTTTTTGTAAGAATGAAGCGAGTTAATTTGCGCTGAAACAACTGTTCGAGTAATCAATTTGTCAAACCGTAGAAGATTTGTAGAGAACAGTTTTTATAATCAAAATTGTTGAGGTCATTCATCAAGCAAACTTTCCAAATCGCCTCTGGATCCAGACCTTCGGTTGGAAGGAACAAGAAAAATGAATTTGAGGAATTTTTAAATGTATTTGTAGCTTTTCAAATACACAGCAGTTAAATGATTGTGTTTCACCTTGCATGTCTGTGAAGTTGCAATACATACTATAATATCCCTTCAGCCAGTAGTATAAGTCAAAAGCCCAAAACCCCTTAATCCTACAATTCCCATAATACAACTCGACCTTTCCTTCCCTGTATGTTTGTTAAAGTCTCATCAGAATTCTCCTTAGCACAAGCCACGATATCCCTGAAGACATCATTATTTTTTCAGACTTTTCAGAAAGCTTCTCTTGAGCTACCGAAGACATTGCATAACTGTTTTCACAGTCCGAGTAATACAATATTATGTTTAAAATTGATGGAGTGTCCTTTTAACTGATCAGCTGGATCAGTGTGCGTGTGGGTTTTTTTTTTTTTGACGGACAGTATAGCATACTTTTGAAAAAAAAAAAAAAAAAAAGACAAACAATTGTGGTCTGAAGTGAAACAGCTCCAGGAACATCTCAGAAAAAAGGAGGGGGGAGGGCATTAAATCATTGGAAAATTGTGCTTCATCGTTGTTTATTTAATGGTGCACTGTGTTGAATGTAGTGGCACCAAGCAGAAATGGAATTTAATAATCATAAGTATGAAGAATGGATGTCTTTTAGCTTTTTTTTTAGCTACTTTAGAATGAACCTTTTCTATCTATATAAGGGAGCGGGTCCTCTTCCATGGAGCCCACCATGTCTCTACAGTAGCCCAAAATGGACAAACCAAACACTGACTTTAGAGAGGATATTTCATGTTTTTTGTAAATACCATATCCATTGTAGATTCTCGTAGGGTGGCATGAATGAAGAGGGTGAAGAGAGGTGTTCACTTGTTTGTAATGTGCAACCTCACTGCTGCTAAATCCTACGCACTGGTCCTTTAATTGTGTTTAGCTTTCTATAGTATGTTGGTGTCTGTTGGCACAGTTCTAATGTTATTTCCTATTAGTACAATGCAGTAAAGATATGTGATATACCAACTGATAAATATTGACACTGCTCAGTTTAATCTCAGTATTAAAACAAAATAAATTGGAAAAGACAGTTATAAGCCACTAATAGAGAAACAGTTTACACACAACTCAAGTCAAACGCTGTGACCGTCTACTGTCAAACAAGGTTTTGATGATTCAGCAACCTATTATATTCAATCAAAAAGGCAGGAGTTGAATTTGCTTTCAGGACCATGGACAGCATCACAGGACATATCTACATGTCATGTGAGTGAGAGCTTCTTCTGGTGATCCATCCGATGTTAGAAATTCAGCCGGATGTGAATTTTTTTTTTTTTTTTTTTTACGGCGACATCGAATTACAGTAACCCACGGCCGTGACTAATCGGAGAAGCCTTTTTGTATGATTCTTGTTGTCATGTTTCATTTCCAGTATGTGCTTTATAAAGGTTGCATTGTTCATTCTCTTTTTACATCATATGCCCAGGGTCAAGTCCTTCACCTGACACTCCAAATCTGTATCTTCCACACATAACAAAGAGGATCACAAAAGGTGTTGCTTTTATCCACCGATTGAATTTAGAATGATGACAAATGATATGGTATGGTATAATGCACCGCTGTGAATTGTGCATATTAGTCATCAGTCTTGTTACTCGTTTCTTTTTTTTCCCCCCAACCAAATTAATTAAATTATGCAAATAAGAGCAGCACATACCACTTGTTGAGTGGAACCGGGTCTCTTTATGTTTGTGTAAGTGGAAGAAGAGGGGTGCATTTTTTAAAAAGAGGTGGCCAGGCGAGTGGGTGGAAGGACAGATGTCTCGGTGTTTGTGTTTTGTGTGGCTGCAAATGTGAGTGTGTGTGTGTGTGTGTGTGTGTGTGTGTGTGTATCTGCATAATTCTGAGAGTAAGCCAGCTTCGTTTTCAGCTGTAGGTGTTTAGAAGGTTAAGAGCAAATCACTCTGCTGGAAGTGTGGAGCGAGACTCTAGATTAATTCAACTGCGTGTGTGTGTGTGAGCGTAGGGTTTCATGACACACTGGGACCAAGGCCAGCTGAGAACAGTAGTTTGCGGGATTAATTAGTGAAGTTCGCTGAGTGCTTAATGACGCTGTCAGGGTGCTTTTTTCATTCGCTCTCCACCCACTTTGAAAGTAAATATATTCAAAAAAGGAAACACGAGTCAGGCTATGGATGAAGGGACTTGATTGTCACTCTGTAATTTTCGGCCTGACAACCTTATAAGTGTGAAAGGCGTAGGTGTGCCTGTGACAGGGAGCTCGCTTTTCAGCTGACAGCGCCACAATGCTTGTCACTAGATGTTTTCCCCCGATCAAAATTACATTATTCAAATCTTTGAATATGTCAACCTCAAACTTTTGATACTTTTATTTCGCTAAACCTCCAGCGGCTTTTTTTTTTCTTTTGGCCCTGTGATAGAGCAGAAGGCAGAGTGTATTGGTCAAGATATAATGACATAACCATCCCCGCGGCTGTGGAAAATTCTGACCTCAGTTTTGGCACCCCCTTGAATGTCAGCTGAGGGCCCCGACGGGGGTCAGAACAGCACAATCCTGTTCTGTGCTGTAGGGCTATGGGACAGTGACCCACTCTGCACACCCACCATTTTCACACAGGCGCCATTCAAACACTGGATGCAGTCCTGATGGGCCCCATGATTTTTCAAGATTGAAAGACATTCTTTTAACTTCTCTGATAATCCGGGGGTCAATTGGACATCAAGGGGCCCATAGTTACAGTCCCCAGTCTCTACTTTAATACAGCTGTGGAGATGGACAAACTAATGACAACCAAAAATGGATTATATTTGGCAGTTTTGTATTTAGGAAAAACATACACAGTTAAAAAAAGAGTTGCATTCATCATATCATTGCACTGACTAAGAAACCTGGATATGAGGATTTCACTGTCATCACAGTTTGTAACTGTTTGTAATGGCTGACAATACATTAAAATGTAGTGACTACAGAAATTGAATACAAGAATCCAGCTATGTTAATATTACTGTTGATTAGTGCTAGTTAGGTTTAAGGTTAGGGTTAGAGTTAATTCCTTTTAATGTATTAGCATTGCATGTAAGTCACAGAGATATGTTATTCAAATAATGAACTCCAGGCCAGTGGGTTGTTCAATACCGCTTATCAGATACGAACATAGACACCAGCCAGAAATGAAATTATTCCTGCCTCAATTTCTACAGTGTTAACCATAATATATGTATATATTGATTTACTTCCCAATTTTTTTTGTACTTATCACAGGGCTAACATACAGCGGTGGAAAAACGTTTTCAGACACACCATACATTTTGAAATATTGCATTAAGAATCATTCTCAGGTCTTCAAGTGTAACTTCTTCTAGTACAACTTCAAATTGATTGGTTGATAGACAGTTTTTGTTGCCATGTGTGGTGTCTATATAAAGCCAGTACATTTGAAAGTTCCTCCGAGACAAAACACAGGAAACACACCTGAGGAGACACATTTTCAATTAATTGAGATTGTGGGCATTTTTAAGGGTGTCCCAAAACTTTTTTTTCCACCATTGTATAGTATACGAATAATCATTCACATCTATAGGCAATTTAGAATGACCAGTTATTCTAGTTTGCATGTTTTTGGTCTTTTTTTTTATTTTATTTTTTTGGTCATTGTTATTATTATTATTATTATTATTATTATTGTTGATGCTGTTGTTTTTATTATTTTATTTATTTTATGCTTGAGATTTAGGACATATGTCATTTCAGGATACTCCAGGAAGTAAACTCAATGGCATGTTTATATATATTGCTGAAATATATATAAACATATTGCAGTAATATTATACAGAGATGGAAATGATAAAATAAGTAAACCAGTACATTTGATTTTAATGAGTTTTATTTTTCAATTTTAATTAGTTTTTTTTTTAATGATGTATCTACACTTGGATAAATGTTTTCATTTTTTATGCAATCACACTGAAAAACATGCTTTCATGAAGTAGGTTTGGGATGATTAAATCAAGTTTAACTTTCAGTGCCTTTGCTATTTTTGCACGTTAGAAGCCACAATGAATTAAATACTAAGTTGACATCATCATGGACACATTTTGCCTTATCTTGATGGAGCCAGTCTCTCCTTTTAGGCTAGAGGTAGAAATATTTGTCTCACTGATCTCTCCGGTGAAGTGAATTTTACAGATAAAGTTCCAATAAGCTGTGAATGATATCAGCAGCAGGGGGATAGCTGGTAGAATTACCGACCGTGCAGCTTGTTATTTCAGTCTTGCCGCTCTCAGCCTTGCACCTTCCTTATCACCAGCCCACACTGCCAAAGAGCCAAATCTGCTTTTAAAGTGAAACTTGTTCGCAGATGTAGAGGCCTCAAGGTTAGAACTTGCCTGAAGATCTCCAGTTTGAATTATTGAATGTGTAAAATGTAAAAACATGACGCAGGACATGGCTGAAAAAAAGCCATGTCTGTTCAACTGAGCCTCCACTTGGACAACAGTTAGAAATAAAGTACACACACAGCATGTTGACCAGCCTTTCTCTGGCAGGCTTAAGAGGAGATCTGAGATGATAAAACACAGATGTGCTCGCACCGTTTAGCATCAAGAGCCACCGTAACTCTAAACCCTGCACTCGTTATTTCAGACAATGATGTGGTTTTGGAAGATTTATGTGATGGAAAAAAAACCCCCAACATGTTATGCTTATGAAGATGGAAGGCTATGGTTTCCTGGCCAAGGGAGCGACAGTCAGAGTGTGGAAATGGTCGGATGTTGCTTGTTTTCCAATAGCCACAGTTTCACTGCTTGTTTCTTGCAAATCATGTTGCACAAACAAGCATGATTAACTTGATATCTCAGGAAATTGAATAATAGTTAGGCTCATGGTTCACTGCAGAGAGGAAATAAGTTCTGTGATTGTGCTGCCAGATTGTTCGTGCACTGCTTCTTCCTTCAGCGCCAGAACGGGTTCAAGAGTTTGTCACATAGGAAAATCTAGAGGACAATTCCACTTTATTGTACATTTCTATAATCAACATTGAAAATTGTGTTTTGGAAAGTTTAATTTGATCTGCCTGTCAATGTTTTTCACTTTACGTCTGTGTTGTATTTATGATTCTCTTTTCTCTCTCCTCCTCCTCCTCCTTTTGTTTTTCTGTTTAGGTTCATCTTGGTCTTCAGCTGCCTGGTCCTCTCTGTGTTCTCAACCATTCCGGCTCATCAAGACTTCTCCTCTCACTGTCTGCTCATTCTGGTAAGAAACTGGGAGAAAAAAACACAAACAAAAACTTGACATCTGTATCTGGCCAACCTGATTTAACCTGACAAGAGGTTGTGCATCCAGTCTCCTACAGTGAATCTACACAACTCTCAACACACTGTTCATTTTTCTTTTAAAACAATTACCACAGTCAGGAACTAAATTCTGACAGTGGATAAAGTGACTGAAAATATTACTACTAGACCTCTTCCAGCTTCTAAAATATCAACATAACAAAAATACAAGATTTGTTTTGGTGCTTGTGCTGCAGTGGGAAAGAGGCTACTATGTATACTGACTGCTGTTCATCTTTGCTAAATAGACAATTGACTATGCAAGCGTCATTGCTTGTGTGATTTTTCTTTTTTTATTTCTATCCTTCCCTGAGTTGGAAAACATTTTACTGAACCGAAAAAAACTTTGGATTAACTTTAATGAAATATTGCCTATCATCTCTACTGAGATTTACAGATTTTTGAATTAATTAACACAAAGTAATTTCTACCTTTTCTACTGGGAGCATTGTCTCTTGAGGACAGTATCTCTTCCTGTAGTCTGCTGGCCCAGGTATGCCAAAAAGTCCCATCCTGCTCCCCTGCACTCTATTAGGCTTTTTCGGGCTTGTATCATGGTTTCAATGCAGATTCTAGAAGCAAAACACACTTTGGCGTCTTTGTTGGATACTTTGCAAGATTACCTTATACCAGGCAAGATGCCAAATACAGAGTGGATCCTCAGTTCTGTCTTTTGCCACTATTTAATGTATAGTCTTTCATCAATCTTACCTCATGTATGACCACTATGACCACACGGGTTGATTTTCTTGTGCTTAACCTGGTATAAATCAGCAGACTACTCAGCTTAATGAGGCTTACCCTCCTGGCTATTACATGGAAAAAGCCTGCAGTTCTGGATGTGGTGGTTTAACCATCATACACCAAGATGAACTGAAACGACTCTCCACTACCAATTTTTCTTCTATTCAAAGTTCTGCTCTAAAATGTGAACTTCCATACTTGATGAGGGTGTTTCTCATCTACTGACCCACCAAACTAAACTCATAGTTCCTCTCTGAGATACGCGACATCCTCACCTCACTCAACTCCATGTCATTCATCTTTGGTGACATGATACAACAACAACCCCTACTGTCACAGTGTCTTGTTCTGAAAGTAGCATGTTGACGCCCCTACTCTCACAACGCAGCACATATTTGACCTGGTTATCACTGACTCAGCCCCATTAATAATCTCGAAGTCTATGATCTGGTTGTCTGACCACATTGAGGTCTTTAAGGATTTGGCTTTCCAGTCACTCCACTACTAAACTAAAGTATCAAATGCTTTCTTAGTCGTATCCAGCACCTCCAGCACATCACTTGCCCATCTTTTGCGCCAGTAGATCAACTACTATACTATACACCTCTGAGCAGTGTCTCTGATCTTCATACTCCTGTCAAGATGATTGAGGTCATGACCTGCAGAAAATATAAGCAACTGAATGTGCCCTGAGTGGCCAGAGTGGCTTTGCCTTCTATAAACCAGCCTCCCATGAATGTTGAAGGACTTACTCAAAGTCCCCTAAAGAGGCTTGGTCACAGCTCTACATCAACCTAATTAACATTCCTGGAAACGTTAACCATTTTTTTCCCACCATAATTAATCTCCTGAAGGCACAATCATCTTCTCCAACTGAGGCTACGAAAAAGGCATGTAATGGCTTGATTGACTTTTTCAGAGTCAAGGTCAACAACATCCTCTCGCTGATGTTTAGCTCTTCATCTCTGCCTCCTCCTGCTACTGACCCTTTGTCTGAGAGCTTGCTGGCTTGAGTGAAGAAGATGAAACTCTATATTTATGCCCTGTACCACACTCTTACAGATCACCCAAATCATTAAAGACCTTCTTCAAACTGGTAGTGTTCTATCTGCTCTCAAGTTCTCAGTCTGCTGCTCCCTTCTCAAGAAGCCCAAGACGGACCCAGAAGTTCTTTAGAGCTACAGACCTTTCTCCAACCTCCCTTTCTTGTCCCAGACATGGGAGAAGATGGGTTTTTTTTCTGATCTTCAAGTTTTGCTCAAAGTTGTGAATGTGCCCTGCTGATGGCAGCCAATGCAGGGTCCTCTTTTCTCCTGATTCTCCTTTATCTGATTGCTGTATTTGACACTGTGATCTTCTTAGAATGCCTCTATACCACCACGGAACTATCAAGATCTGTGCTTAAGTAGTTCTACCTTTCTAACAGGATTTTTTCCAATAGGACTGAGTATGTCTCACAGGAAGGATGCAGGCATAGATCACTCCATGTCACATATGGTGTTCCACAAGGATCAGTTCTTGGCTCAGTTCTTGGAAATTACATCACCAGATTCTTTACTGTACTGACAACACCCAATTGTACATCAGAAATTTCAAACCTTTCTGCAGCCATGTCACACCTCATTTAAGCTGAAGCTCTCCTTCTTGGCACTCCTGACCAGATTCAGTGATCCCCCATACCTCATCTAACCTTTGATGACCAGGATATCCCCTTCCACTCCTTACTTACTAATCTAGGTGTTGGGCTTGACACTCAGTTGACTGTTGGCAATAAGGCATCTATGAAAAACTTGTTTCTGCCATCTCAAAAACATCTCCAAACTCTGCCCCTCTCTAATTATGTCAGATGCAGAGAAACTTGTCTCCTCAAGACTGGAATACTGCTATGTGCTCTTCACAGGGATCCCTGGCAGGAGCATCTAGAAGCTTGAGTACATTTACTACAGTGCAGCCAGGATCCTGATGAGAGCGCGGAATGCCAATTTAGTTTTAATTGCTCCGGTTCCCCGTCTACTTCAGAATTGACTAGACAGCCCTGCTACTTGCATACAAATCCATCAACAGACATATGCCTCCCTACAGGAACTGACGGTACCAATACCAAAACTTCACACCACAGGGGATGGAGCCTTCTGCTCTGCTCTACCACCATCTGAGGGCAGTACAAACCCTAAATTTCTTAAATAAAAAGGACTAGCTTTTTTTGTTCAGGTAGGTTTTAACTCTATTTACTGTTTTCCTTATTTTCCTCATGTATGTTCTGTTACTACTACTGTAGCACTATGAGGTTCAATCTAAAAAATAACGTACAACATATATGCATTATTATTTACATACAAAACAAACAGTGTGACCTCACTGTCTTCAATAATAGTTAAGGGCCTAAAAGGCATGCATTGCAAAATGTGAATCATGAACAAAACAGTACATGAAGTCCAAAAAGGTGCAGATGCAAAGCTTCAATGATGATGAAAAAGACGAAACGCCCATAACACGTTCATATCCATCATCTCAATGTCCCAGTGTGAGTGTGTGCAAATCAGGTCAGGGGCCTCTGGTCCGACGGCTGGTTGAGTGTGCTGTTGCAATTAGGCCGCTCTGTATCACACTGGACGTGATGTTCTTACAGCAATTCTGATGAGTTACAAATATTCCACTGATTGGGAACCCCCCCCCCCCATTTTACAGAATCCCAGCCAGAAAACACACACCAAGCTAGAAAAATAAAATACACTAATGACACCAAAGTTGGGTGCGTGAGAGTCTTTTTCGTCCGTTTGTCAATGACTCATTTGTTTAAATACTTGCCTTGATGGTGGGAACTTTAAGTAGTAATAACACAAAATGAGGTTAAAAGTCGTTGGAATGACGGAGAGAACTCTCAGTGTGCGTGAGAGAAAAATGCTTTTTTTGAAAAGATCCTTCCTTTGAGTCGATGTGAGTTTTTCAAAAGCCTCTGAGTTGAAAGGAGGGGGTAATTTTTTGTACAGTGGAGCATTTTACAGCACATGGTTCTCCCTGCAGCAGTAAATACCATTTCACAAATTGCACTGCACTAATTGCATCAGTGGTGTTATCTAATGGAGCCGAATCAGTGTGTGTGTGCATTAACAGATCCTGACATCCATTTTAATGACAAAAACAATCCATTAATGATGCCTAATAATATGTAATGATGTATTTGTAATCTGCACTGACAGGCAGTGACTCACATGTCGCTTGCAAAACCACATTCTGTTACCATAATTAACACATTGTCTCTTGTCACTGACCTGCCTGAACTCCCTGCAGGAGTTCGTCATGATTGTGGTGTTCGGGTTGGAATACATCATCCGCATCTGGTCGGCGGGTTGCTGCTGTCGTTACAGAGGATGGCAGGGTCGACTCCGCTTCGCAAGAAAGCCTTTCTGCGTCATAGGTGAGTTGTTGGGAGCACACCTGTTAGTTGAATCGCTCTTTTTGGAATCAAACTCTAACCACCACCCACCCACCCTCTTTAAAAACTCCAGCAGTAGTACCATTTCCTCTTTTATTGTTTTGACGCTTGCTTCATATTTCAATTGCCTCCTACTTGCCCTCTGGTGAACACAGTTGTCTCCTCTGTGAACGCAATTTGATAGGCGCAGGCAGGGCTCCACAGCACGCTATTGACCATAGTTTGCTTGTGTCATTTTCAGTTGTGGTCAGAGCTCATTAGAGGAGAGAGCATTTACGTAATGAGGTTGCATTTACTGCCTTTTAATCTTTCCACTGTTTAGACATGGATCTCGCTGCTCCTTCTTGGAAAGTATGGGTGCTTGAGGGAAGGAGAGCGGGGCTTAGCGGTCACGCAGGGTGCCATGAGCTCCCTCATCGTCACACATTGTAGCCACTGCTGCGGTCACCGCCAAGGGAATGCGAGCAAAAACAAAAAAGGCGAAAATAATGGAAGAGAGTGAGAGAAAGAGGTGGAGGGAGGGAGGGAGGGAGGGAGAGTGAGAAAATGAGAGAGATGATTGGATCAAGTCAGAAAATTAGTTGAACTCAGACAACCTGAACAGTAGGGAGACAGATGGGAGGGATGCAGGTATGTATAAGCATCAGAACCATCATACATTTGTGTTATTTTAACAGATGCACTTTATTAATGGATAAGGTGTATCACTTATCATCTCCTCTGTGTGCTCACTTCTGCTGTATTCACATTTTCTGTGCAGACAAGTAGGAGATTATGTGGGTTGTTTGTAAAATTAGAGCCACAGTGTTTTGTTGTACAATGTCAAGTTGAATTGAACTGAATCTGAAGATGTTTGTTTTTAGATTACTACTCAGCTTCACCTCATTTTGAAGTCAAATGGAGAACAGAGGATTATATAAGCAGACAAAATACTTGTAGAAGTTATGACAAGTATTAAAAGTGCAATGTGTAGGATTTAGTGGCATTGAGGTGAGATTGAACAACTAAATACCCCTCCCTCACCCTCCCTGAAAGAATGTTAGATCGTATGATTGTTAATTGCAAGAAGCTCATGAATAACAAGAAAGGCCAGTGTTTGTTTTGTCCATCCCGGGGTACAGTAGAAACATGCCGGTGCAAAAATAGTGGCCTCCATGGTAGGGGTCCTGCTCCTTAGTAACTGGGGTACAAAGATTCATTCAAGTTTAAGGTGATAATGCACTAATTAAAATATGAAAATTTTATTTAATTTATGTCTGTTACATTCCACAAAATTCTACACATGTCACCTTCATAATTCTACACAGTGCACATTTAAAATTCTACATACTACACCTTTAAAATTCTACACACTGCACCTTTAAAATTATATATCCTACACCTTTAAAATTCCACATAATGCACCTTTAGGTGTGTGAACCTGTATGTGATATGAATTTTACCTACAGGCTTTGAAACTGGCTGCAGAACATTAGTAAATTAGTAAATATACCTCCAGAGTAGTAAAATCTGCAATTAACCGCTTAGGCGATTTAACACTCCTCATCTCTCCGTTGGACTTTTCTGATTTAATTTTGTTCAATATTCTTATAATTAATGCGTCAGTTAATCCAATTCCTCTGGTAGAAAGACTAATCTTTGTTAAATTAAAAGATGCTTGACAGTATTGTGAATCATCAGTTTTGACACTGTAGCGATCTGTCTAGACTTGTACAGGAATCATTACTGCAAATGAAGTCTCTACTTGCTTGATCTAAGCCGTTTATATTTTTCCTTTAAAAAGCAAAACTGGCATTAATGAATTCGTTTTGGATCATTTTATTTATTCACCATTTATATATTTATTATTAAATCTCAGCGTTCAACATATTTATTTAACTTCATTTTGACCTGCGATCTATATGTGTGACAAAATAATCTCTACTAATGGTCCACCTACTACTCCTCAGGGCTTTCAACCATAACTAATAGTCTTCATCAGTGAAGGAAAGAAGGGTGATCATTGGTGTGTGACATGTAGGTGACGTGAACACACCCAAGCCTGATTAATTTGCTGATGAAGACCATGAGATGAGTCATAAGGAGTCACTACCCTGGTTTACCAATAAAATATGTGAGAAATTTATACTGGACCAATAAAGCAAACATCTTGCATTAGTCAAGCAGAAAATTGTTTTGAAATGTTTTTTGAACCTATTTGATTGCAAAAATCAAAATGATTGCATCAAAAAATTTCATTTAGCTACTTAATCTGTAAAATAGATCCAACTGATAATGTCTTCACATTTTTACACACTGAGTAAATGCCAGAAATGAATTGTGGCAGTGGGAATCTTTAGTCACTTGGTATCATAGATAGAAACAACTTGGCTGTTAAAAAAAAAAAAAATACTGTATGAACTCGTAAATTAAGGAAGACTTGAACCAATTTAACCATAAGTGTTGTGCAATGGTGATTTGTCCACTATGGTCATTTAAAGCCTATTAAGAACACATTTTTCATTACGGACACCCCCTGAGGACTCAAGAAGAAACACATCCACTGACAACCTGAACAAATGAATACTGCTGCACCCTTCCTATCATTTACTGGAGGTTTGTCCTCCGGAGGTGTTGGTGAATATACGAGAATTAAATTGGACTGTGCTATCATCCGTGCTTTTATTTCCTCACGCCTCAACTACTAGAACTCCCTATAAATTTGTCTCAGCTAGAAATTACCCCGCTGTCTACTTTCAGTTCAAAACACAGCAGCTCGCCTTTTTTAGCACCATCTAAAACATGTGACCGAATTACCCCTGCCCCTGCACTTGCTGCCATTTCATTTTTAGGATTGGTTGAATTCTTTTATTTGCTTTAAAAGCAGACCCCCCACTATATCTCTGACCTTTTGTCCTTCTACAAGCCAGCACATAGTCTGAGATTCACTGGTAAGGAGCTGCTAGCTAGTCCACGGTCGAGGGTCTAGGCTGAAAGTGTGATACAAAGAAAGTTATTATTGTTATACTGTACATGTCTAATTTCCCTGTTGGCTCTTTTACTTAAGCTCTAATGATGTTTTTTTTTTAACTTAAATCCTGTGCTGTATATAGCATGTAGAACTAGAGATTATTTTTTGTTTTTCAAACGTTTTTTTTTTGATGATTTTGGATTAAAACACCACACAGAAATGATGGCATTGTATGTTGGGAGGCAGCTTTGGGAAATCATTGCAGCACAATGAAAATTCATTAATTTGGGTTCTTTAGAGGTTACCGCCAAATGATTGTGAGTTTGCTGACCCAACAGATTATTTCTTCTATTTCTGTATCAGTCTACATTATTCTGTACAGTACTTTATTTGACCAAATTGAGGTGATGATCCCATACTGTCTAATCACATTGTTTCACTTTGAAAGGCACTATTTTAATTTTATTTTAGTTTGTACGCCATGAGGAGTGTTACACAGTCCATGTCAAATCTTAGAAAATCAACCAAAGCTAATAATTTACAACTTGTGGAATAATGTTGTTTGCCTATTAGCCTTACCTAACTCTTGCAGATTGAATTTACAACTCTTTCCACATTATCCGTTTTCTGTACCATCCTCTGTTAGCCACAAAATGTTAGTACATTTGATAGCACGTTAGTAAAAACCAGTCTGGCTGCAAGACTCTTTGTAATTTGGTGGTTCTATTTTTAGCTTGACCCACACAAGGGACTAATTGTCAAGGTATCTCAACCATTGCTGCACTAATTTAATCTAATTTTGAGGTGTAGCTTGACGCTCGCTGTAGCATGAAATCACTTCTGTTACTCCCAGACACGCGGTCAATACAGATACAGACTGATAAAGAAAAATGAATACTTGGACCATTAAAGCAAACATTTTGAGTCAAGCAGAAAAATATTTTAAAATGTTTTTTGTGCAGGTGTAGACACAAATAATTGCCCCAAAAGTTTTTATTTAGCTATATAATCTGTTAAATAGATTTAACTCATAATGCCTTCACATTTTTCACTGTGTTACGGAGCTGAAAATGATTTTCTACAGTTTATTTGTGGCAGTGGGAATCACTTGGTATCAAAGAGAGAAACAACTTTGCTGTGTAAAAAAAAAAAAAAAAAAAAAAAAAATGAAGTCACATTAGCGCCAAAATAAATCTTGCCAAAGGTAGCTGTTTACCGCTATACACACAAACTCGTAAATTAAATAAGCCTTGAACCAATTTCACCGTAAGTGTTATATGTATGGTGATTTGTCCACTATGGTCATTTAAAGCCTATTAAGAACACATCTTTCATTACGGACACCCCCTGAGGACTCAAGAAGAAACACATCCATTGACCACCTGAACAAACGATTCCATTACATCATTTGACAAGACGTTAATGAAGTTTAGGATTTAAAATGGTCTATCAAATTGTTTTCTAATCATGAAAAACCTTTTGACTTGTGACACCTCCATCACACACATTCAGACTACACTCGAGCGCTCACACACATTCATCCTTCTGTCATTCACTTCCTCTCACAGTTTTTTCTCTCTGCACCTTCAAAGCGAGCAAAGCCACTGTAGCTCAGCGGGTGCCCTGGAGACTCTCATCCCCTGGGTGTCATTAATGTATTTTTCATGGTGCTGCTGCTGCTGACTTTTCCCCTTTTCCCTACCCCCCCTTCCCATCGCCACGGGTCAACTGGTCCATGGTTTTTTACAGCAGGAGCCATCAGCCACACCTTGGTCAGCACTTTCTCTCAAACATAGGGTTCGGCAGAAGGACAGGAGCAGGGATGAGGGAGGGGGGGCGTTGGAGGAAGGGGAGGTGGGCGACGTTTATACATGAGGGAAAAGCTCTCGCACAGAGCGAACTAAATAACACTACTTAAGGGTTGGGTTTCACATCGCGCGTCACTGAAATGGAAGATCTGTCCGAGAGAGGAGCGAAAGGGGAAAGAGGAGGAAAAATGTTATTTCTTGAGTCATAGGAGCTTGTTTCTTTAGTTGTCTGTGTTCTTTGTGGGTTTGATGTTATTCATTTGCTCAGTGTGGTTTCTGTGTGAACTTCCTCTGAAAAGAGTCAAATCTGTGTGTGTATATGTGTATGCTGTATGAATATGTCTGCCTGTGTGACCTTCTGTGCCTTTATTTGTTGACTTTAGAGTTTCTAGCCATCACAATTTGCAGCACATGCAGTGGTATAGTTTGAAAGAAAGAAAGAAAAGTAAAACCTGATGATGATTAGATGTGTTAAAATATACTCTTACTGGAAAACTGCCCCAGTCAATCATTTCTCCCCTCACTGTCCTGTTTGTGTCTGCACAGCACATCTGTGTGGTGGCCAGGCAACTTATACAAAATGTATATATGTATATGTATGTGTGTGTGTGTATATATACATTACTGTACAAAATGCCCTTGGCAGATTGTGTCAGCCTTTGTTGGAATAATTTGCCACAGTGAGGGATGACAGCAGGGGGTCACTGTTATTGCAGCAGCATGATGGACATCAGTCAATAGTATTTCGATTTCTAAAGCATTTAAGGACCTGATGCTGATAAATGTTGTTTCTATGGTTGAGTCCGATGTTTTCTTTTTGTCTTACTGAGCATATGTGTGTGTGCGTGTGTGTGTGTTTTTTATTTCCTCTCTGCCCTCCAGACATCATAGTTCTGATTGCGTCTGTGGCGGTGGTGTCGGCAGGAAGCCAGGGCAACATCTTTGCCACCTCGGTCCTACGGAGCCTGCGTTTCCTTCAGATCCTACGCATGGTGCGAATGGACAGGAGAGGGGGCACCTGGAAGCTGCTGGGGTCTGTGGTCTACGCACACAGCAAGGTTAATGACCAACACACACAGTTTTCTGAACATCGCTGGAAGGGTTTTAATGCACTGAATTCCAATGCGATGCTCTTACTCTGCAGATATAATGTGGTTATACTCACAATAATAATTAGAGTAGAAGAGTGGAAATTGTTATTTTAATGAAATAAGACATATTCATACATAATGAATACTTAATCTTTTAACTGGGTTAATAGAGAAATGATGTGCTGAAGCTCATAATGCTGGAAATTGTGAGTGGTACATCTTAAACATTTGAATATAATGTATTGTAGTCTAATGTACACTGAAATTAGTATCCACATTGAATTGAAGACTTATATATGGAAATCAATCCATCAAACTTTATTTATATAGCAGCTTTCATACAGGTTGTGCTTTGCAGACAAGCTGATGATTAGACGCAACAAGTGACAAAATCAAGGAAAGAAATAAACATGAACAAAGAATAAAAAAGTAAGACGACTTTTAAAATGTGTGCAAGAGAAAATAAGTTTAAAAAATAGGTTAAAATAGATTCAAAAGGCTAAATTAAAATAAAATGAAATAAAACAGATGAAGTTTAATAAGAGCTAGATGAATAAAATTGGTAAGAAGATCAAACTTAAAGGGTCATAATAAGATAGAACAAAACTTTAAAACATCAAACAAAATGTATCAAAAGGCTTTATTGTTGGGTTCATTCAAGTCATTTTTCAGAAGATGTTAATAGCCTGTTCATACTCATGTAACTGTATGAAGACAGTTCTACAATAGCGTCAAATCAAGCTATTTCACTAGCATAATGAAATATTACATACTTTAGTATAGACAGGTATGTGAAAGGGAGGTAAAATGTCTTTCTTTAGAATCTCTCTTATCTCTTTTATGTAATTTCTTCCTTCAGCTCACTCTGTGCTCCACCTCCATTAACCCACACAAGTCTATCAGCTTCTTTTTACTTCTACCTCAGATCAGTGGGAGATGTGGCGACATGTCATTGTTGCTCGCATTTTTCTTTTTTAACTTAAATCAAAGCTCCAATTTCAAAGGGAATGACTGTGATAAAAAAGACCAAATTCCAAAATGAAAAGGTCAAATACTTATGTGTGTAATACTGTTACATGTGTGTGTGTTGGTGAGGATATGTTTTGTAAGGTCTCTCTTGTCTCCTTTCACCCACTATAGGAGTTTCCCACCTTATTGTTTGTAGTGTATTCTGTGGTGAGGCACTGATAACCCACAACAACTAATGATCCAGCCATCAGTAACAGAAATGACTGTAATCACAAACACAGTTGACTCATATGTAATACATGTTCTCAGCCTCTGATGGTATACTATCTAGCTATGCAGATCATTTTGGTTACATTTGTTTTTAGATTATCTTTTCCCTTTTTAATGTATAGTTTTTACAGCACTAAAAATACATGTATTTATCTGGTGAACTGACATTTTAGGCACCACCAGCAGTGAGCAGCAGAAAGCACAGATAACATATAGGTGACATATGAGTGAAGACTGAGGCGCATTGTCCGCTTTCAATGCAGTGGCAACCTGTAGCCAGCGGTTAACGTCATCTACAGCTGTAGCAATAACAGATTTATGGGCCTCCTACTGAGCTCTGACAGGACATTCTCAGCTCTTTCATGTTGAAAGCCTATGTAGTTCGGTGGTCTGGTTAGAGTTCAAACCCCTGTCTGGACGTGTGTTTTGAAGACCTGACCCACTTGAACTCTGCTGGTAAGTTTGAGACCTGAACCTGATCTGTGTCTTTCTGCCAAGAGACCGCAGATAAAAAAAAGTAGCCATTAGCTAAATCTTCTACAGAGCATCTCTTCTCCTTTTTATGAGATGAATCTTTTTGTACACGGGCCCTGACAAATAAACTTAATAACACTAATAAAACAAAAGAATTTGAAACCTGAAGCTATTTTTTTGTTTTTGCTTTATTCCATCTATTACTTAATGTTAGGTCTCCAGGTTAATGCAGCATATTGGCAGCGCACTACCTCTTTCAGTTATCTCACTGGGATTCTGTATCTACCAGCAACACACAATACGCAAAAAACTGTACTTTCTTCATAAATTATTTTCTAAAAAAACAAAACAAAAGGCAAAGCCTTATTCTGGCGAGAGCTTAAAGCTTTACACAACAAATGTCCTGAACAAGACACCAGATTCTCTGTTGAGGTCTATTGCGATTAGGTGAGCTTCAGTCTAAACCTACTCAACAAGCTCCATTCAAATGTTAGAGTAGGGTTAGGTTTGTAGGTAGAATTTTTAAACTTAAGTGAACACGGGCACGCAGTCACTGAGTGTTTAATCCTGAAGTCTGTTTTTAATTTACATTTTATTTTACATACACATAGTGTATAGTGCAATTGTTTTTACGTTCAACAACATTATGGTCTTCCATGTGTCTAGACTATTTTGTCGAAGTTGTGTGGTTGTGTGTCCAGAAATGGACCCCAAATAAATAAATAAATAAATAAATAAATAAATAAAGAAGTGCTCAAAGAAAAAAGTGCTTTATAAAAACAATTCTAAACAATTCATAAGCATGGTCCATTATGGCCATCTCAATACTAAGCCTTGGAGTCAACTATGTATTGGGTTCTAATCATGAGTGTATGTCCTATGAAGTTAGGGTTAGGATTGCGGTTGGGTTTAGGGTTCCATTTAAATTTTCGTTATGGTAACCTCTATCATTTTGATGATAGGTAGATCATTAATGTTAACACAGATCTACATTCACTTTGTAATCAGCCATAACTGCTTAGCCCAGTAGAGAAAGCATTAATTCAGCGCCATTTGATAATAATATGAGTTCCAGCACTTGTGCACTTGTTCCAAACCTCTGTGGCTTCCTGTTGTGTAGTTGGTGTGGATTTGATTTTTGTGATTGGACTGTTTGCAGTGAACACTTATTTTACCCAAGGACACAACCACTCATTGTGCATTCACCTTGAGAAAGTAAAGTTTTCATCTGCTTTTAGTATTTAC
>JANJYP010001663.1:0-21187 GCA_024605115.1 Rastrelliger brachysoma | reverse complement strand
GTACTGTTCATGTCATTATTACATCTTCTCAGCAAATACATTTTTTTCTTTTGGTAGTTTCAGTTGTAGAGTGAAGAGTAGACTCAGTTTTTACCTCTGAGCTCTTCTTAGACATTAAATTCACAAATAATATACCTGTTCTTCCTTTGTCTCACAGAAGACAGTAAGTTTGATGATACGTTTTTCATACTGTGAACAAAAGGAGCAATCAATTGATCCTATGAACATGTATTGTCTGTTTAGCCAGAACCTGATCAGAGCTTATTCCTCAGTGCCATAGACCTTCATTGTTGTCCAAAACATCAGTAAGCCTCACCATAGCCTTCATCACAATGAACACAATGATGATATTTGTGACCCGCTTTTGAAGACTTGTGCAGTCAGAAATGAATGGGCTCAGGACTGAGTGCTACATGAAATTTAGAAAGGTTGCAGAGATGGGGCTCATATATTGTTGGTTGTGAACTTTCAATTGCAATTTCTGACAATAAAAACATCAGCACAATTAGCTAAAAAAAAAACCCAAATAGATTCAGCTTAGTAAGTTGCTGCTCATAAGCTGTTTGTGTAATGTATTTATCTTATTGAATGATGTAGGATGTTAAGATATTTTTTTTTACCCCTCGATGCTTGAAATATTATAAAAAAAATCGTACCTAAATGAAAAAATGGGTCATCCATTATTGCCTTCCAAAAAGATCCATGAGAGTGTTTTTTTGATTTGGTGTTTGTCTCATGAGGTTAGTCTGTCTGATATATCAAAGTGTCTACACTTTCAGTTTGGATTACAATTTGTGATGATCAGATTTGCTTTGTTGGTCAAGATAACTGCAATCATACAGTTTTATTGTCCCATTACTAATGTTCATGTGTTTATTAATGTCTAAGACATATTAAATAAAACTAACAATATTAATTATGATTCTGCTATACCCCCCGCTTAATAAAAATAAGATCTATGGCAACAAATGATGCCTAAAGCTATTGCTTACAGGATAAAATCTCATGTATTTAGTTCAGAAAGTGTTTGGTTTGCTCATGGGGTTTTTAATTAAGATATCTTTTTCTAATTAAATAACAATCTCTCATTAACTTTAATGGGAAAAAACAAAGCAATGGCAACACAGGGGGATTATTGACAGCCTGTCTTCTAGACTTCATTTTCCAGTTCCTTCTAAAGAACTGCAGTAGCGCACAAGCATTAATATGGGAGTATTCCCCAGTGAAAATAAACTAATTGTGATATTTGAAATGGATTACTCCAATCAATAGACAATCATTCTCTGCGCATTATTTATAAAGATGAAAAAATGAAAATATCTACATTTTTAATTGGCGTGACATTTCTGAAATATAGATATGACCTATTTTCAGGCACTTTCATGTGTAGGATTTTCCCCTGTGGCCATTACTGCGAAGTAGGAACCCCGCTTTCCAGTGTGCCTGTGTGATCTCTCAGCCCCCTCATCCAGCACTATTGCGCTCTGCTTCCCGCCTTTCCCTGTTCTTTTATAACTGCTCTACATATGGAGCCATATGGCATGCACTTGACTGGGATTCCACCGGAGTGCAAATGACAGTGGCAAACAAACCTGGCTGACATTTCATAACCTGGAGCTGTGAATTAAGAGAGAGGACCCGCTGGCCTGACAGATAAACATTTGTGAAACACTGGACTCCAGTGGTTACTAAACAGGAGAGAGAGAGGAGGACAAAAGGAAAACGTTCATTGTACTGAAACCATAACACAGATTTGTAAGGGATGTGGGTTACACAGCATTAAATGGTTGTTTTATAAAAGCTGACTGGAGGCAGAAAGGATATATCTCGTTCAGTTGTCATTGTGCTCATTAGACCATACTGAGGGTAGAAGACATGAATACTTCAGTATGAATATGGTTAATTGGATCATGTATGTTTTTGTTTGAATAACGATGAAAAATGCTGTTGATTATTACCACTTCATGACTACGTTTGTCACTAAGCTCTGAAAGTAAACAACAGTGAAATCCTTTGGTTAAGCTCCCTTATTAATCTTAACCCTCTGAATGAGTCCTCAGAGTCCTAATTAGCATGTCTCCATATTTCTGTGTATCATCTGAAAATGGCACAGCATCCTCTGACCTCTCCATCCTCCTCTGCTCTCTGAGCTCATATTCTCTTCCCCCCTCCATGTTTTTCTCCCACCACAATGAAACAGGCTGCTAACATTCCTCTAGTTTGTGAGCTGGGCATCGATAAGCTCTCCTTTGACGATTTTTCTCTGGACGTTGATGCCATGATAACAGCTGCTCTGAGAATGTTTATAGAGTTGGGAATGGTACCGAAATTCAAGATTGACTATGAGGTGAGACCACTGACTTTTCTCAACTTCTTCCCTTTGAATACTTAATTGAGTTTGCCCAGAACACAGTTCCTTTGGTAGCCATATCCAAATGTATCCTTATAATGTCTTTTGACCCATATGCTCATCTATCTTTCTCTGTTCCCCTCCAGACACTGTGCAGATGGCTGCTGACTGTGAGAAAAAATTACCGGATGGTTCTCTACCACAACTGGAGACATGCCTTCAACGTTTGCCAGTGCATGTTTGCTATGCTAACGGTAAAGATCATGCTGTCTGCAGATCATAAAATCAGTTTCAGTCAGAGACACATGTCAGGGAATCGATCATTCATAGCAAGTTCATTTGTTCATGCAAACACATTTTGCAGAAAAAAAAGGTTCCATTCTTTGGGGGAAGCAACAACAAGAAGAATAAACCCCCACTCTCTTTAATAAGCACATACATGAGTACAAAATGTTAGCAAAGCCAAACGATATCAAAGCTTAGAATATATGGAAGGATGTTTATTTACTTAAAACTCTTCTGCACTGTAAAATTTAGAGGAATTTTACTTGACTGTTTCCATTTCATGCTATTTTGTTGTTTACTTTTTCAGTTAGAAATAATACCGTTTTTACCCCACTACTTATATCACTCATATAGTTACTTTTCAGATTGAGATTTTACATAAAAACACTGAATAAGATTATAAAATACAATGCATTGCCACTTCACAAGCGATTTCTCCTCTAAATTTCTCAGATGGTTTAATTTAAGCTGAACTGTTTAAGGCACAAAAGGTAAAACATTCCAATATTTAACAAAAAAGATAAAATTTTTAAAAAGCATTCATCAAAGATAAAAAAAAAACAACATAAGAATATATTCACAATAACCTTTGGTTATGTAGGATTTTTTTTTTATGTAGAACTCCTTGCAATGGAGTACTCTTTTTTTTTTTTAGCTAAAGTGACTCTCTGCCTTACAGAGCTTTACAGCAAATTTACGCTCAGCAAATTTTAGCTGTTGCTTTTAGCTATAGCAAGCAGCTGTTTTCAGAAAAAAAATCCATGGAATACTACCTACTCAGCACCAAATGGCAAACAGACACAATCAGATATTTCCCTCAGGAGTTGATGGAGAACAAAAACAGAGCTAAAAAAGATTGAAAATTGGACCCATGTTCATTAGGTGCCCAGATACATGACTCCAAATGAATGCTAATGTTCAACATACAACTTCACAGATCAGATATGGCAGAAAGTGACAAAATCATTAAATGCAGGTTTGAATAAATAATACTCTTTCCATAACTGGATGCTGTGGTAGCATACAGTGTTGACAAGTATATCAGCATACAGTAATAATAATAAATGTCATTATAATGACCGTGCTGTGTACCTACATGAACATGGTTGGGCTTTGCTCGCTGGCAGCTGCACATCTTATGAATGAACCAGTGATGGTGAGGCATGAATGAAGCAGCTGATATCAATCAACTAATGCAGGCACTACTTCAGCACTCTGCCTAAACTTACATACATGCACATGCTACACCTATATATACATACAAGCTCTTATACAAACACTAGAGTGTAGTTAATTTAATCAAGCACAGCATTAATGTATGGTGTCCCACCTGAATTGATTATTGGCAGAGAGAGATGAAATAGTAGTGTGTAAGCTGTTCAGGGTCCCTCCGCTCTCCTGCCACATGCTTTAATGAGTGGGCTGGGGGCCGTGCTATCTTTGTTGCTATCCTCACATTGACCTATAGTGACTCACTCAGCACATGGCCTCCAGAACCCATTCATCCAAGTCATAAATCTCCCCATGTGTCTGCGTTACTGCAGTCCCAGTGGCATTTTAGGGAGTTTCAGTTTGCTGGAGTGTGAGTCCATTTTTATTCTCTCCTCACAGCATCATCAAATAAATGAATAAGAAATGTGTCTGTGATGTTCAGAGTGTGTGTTGGTTTTCTAATTGGCCTCTTACTCTCTGTGCCAATCAGACAGCGGGCTTCCAGGAGACTCTGACAGAGGTGGAGATCTTAGCGCTTATTGTTGGTTGTGTATGTCATGACTTGGACCACAGGGGTACCAACAATGCTTTTCAGGCAAAGTAAGTATTTATGCCTCCTGTCTCCCTCTCGCTCTCTTACTGTCTCTGTCATACATACACACTCCCTCCCACACTGTTTATAGTATTTTTTCCCACCTGCAGCAGTCTGCAGTAGTGCAGCCCAGATCAGCAAGTCAAGTGGCAAGTTGTATAAGGCTTATATAAGAGTCTGTTAAACGAAGAGACAGTAAACACTGCTGACTCTAAGCACATTAAGATGCGCAAGTGAAGTTGTAGCTAAATCGGTTAAGGTTAGTGTTCTGTGTCCTAATTGTTGTAAAGTATATCTATAACAGAGTGGAGGGAAGACACTGTCATGAGCTTGACTGTAAACTGGAAGGCTTAAATGATTTTGTTGCTGTGAATTTTGGTATATGAGATAGTCATATCCAGTTCACTGACTTATTTGGCATCCACAAGCACCCTTTCACACTGAGTTCTTGAGATACTGATGTCGCCAGTCTAATTACATCTTCTGTCAAATATAGTTGTCATTTTTGTTTGTTATTTTGAGCTAAATGGTCTGAATTTAGTTGATTGTTGCATTATTTGAGTACATATTCCCATATCTTCTGTGCTGATGCAGTGCCAAGCCTGTAAAGCATTCATCTTTTCTTCTTTTTGCTTGGTTAAGGTCATTTTTGCCTTGTTTCTGGTCCTCAGCAAGTAAAAAAAACAATTTTAGTTAGATTTTGATCGGGTTTCTGAGTTGGTCAGTTACAAATATTTCACTGTTGGCAAGAAAAAAAAAGATAATCATTTGCTAAAATTTGTGGACTGTGTCTAAAACAAATCTTGTATTTCTCACCTCAAGAAATTCGTAAACAACAAAAAGTGAGCACATTCACCTCATTTCAAATACAAAGCGCAGTATAAAGTGAAGTATAGCCAGCACAATGAGCAATCTGTAACGCTAATACTAAAATGTACATTTTTTTTTAACACCCAGGCAAATCAGTACACTTATATGTATTCTTTTTGTCTTAATGCTGTAATAGTTAGTCATTTTGTACTCTTTATACTTTCTTTTATATTTAACTTTTTTACTGTGGAAAACTGAAGTGAAATAGTAAAAGTATTAAATTTTGATTTCAGTGACTCTGGCCCTCATGCCTCCCATATAGAACAGCAGGCTTAGGTATTGCAATGACATTAAATGATGATCATATTCAATGTTGAACGGGTGAATTTCAGCTGCAAAGAAGGTAATAGCTCTCCAGTTTCTTTTATTATTGAGTCATAACTTGGTGACTAGAGTGAATTGATGAGGGAATTACAATAAACGGAACAGCAGACTTTTATTCCTCAGAACTTGTCGAACGCTAATTATTTGATCTCTGTGTATGTTTTTGTGTGTGTGTCAGGACGGGGTCAGCCCTTGCTTTGCTTTATGGGACCTCTGCTACTCTGGAGCACCACCACTTCAACCATGCTGTTATGATCCTGCAGAGCGAGGTGCACAATGTCTCAATTATCTGCTGAAGTGCAGTTACCATGATATTCTGCTAATGTCTATGACTGCATGTTTCTATTTGTGCAACACATTCCAAAAAGCATTTACAGCTAAACACTTAACCCGGCATGTGTTTTTAACACACACATTCCTCCTTTGATATATTTTCTCTTTGCCATGTTATATACTTTGGTTATTTTATGCCATGCTCACAGTACATTAGTTGATCAATAAAAAATAATCCAAATATTTTGATAATTTATTATGCTAAATGATCTGATTCCAGCCTTTCAAATGTGAACATAGTTGGCACCATAGTTGCATAAGCACAATGCAACTACTGGATAAATTACATTGAAATTTTGTACAGATATATATGATTCAAATAGGATCTATCTTAATTATGTTAGTGACATCCTGGCTTTTCCTGTATTGCCAACATCAACTCAGAATGAGCTTGCATTTTAACCATCATGTATTTCTGGAGCTAGAAGCAACCATAATGAGGGTGGAGCAGAACACTAGCTGCTAGTTTGGGTAGCTACAGTCTATGGTTAGCTGTGATAATACTTATGCTAATTGTTATGCATGAGAAACAGACTTAAACCCATCAAGATAAAATGTACTTATTGGAAGAAACTAAACATTTGACTCATTAGAGGATCTTTTAATACAGTGAAATGCTCTATTTGACTAAACTGTTTCAGTTAACTTTCATGAACTGTAAACACACTGCTAGCAACGACTATGCCTCCGAGAATCTGGGGTAACATTACTGAACCATTGTTGTCGCCATGGTTGTAACTTGTGACAGCACCCGCATGTTACTCAAAGCAACCACACCTTTAATTATGCTTAACTTTAAGCTTAAATAAAATTCGAATGGGCAAGTTCCCCTGTACATTTGTCACAAACAGCTATAGAGATCAAAGCCATTTTTTGAACCAGACTGTAAACATTATTCCTGCTGTTATATTGAGGATTTTTAACAAGGGAGTCTGGCTCACTTTTAGAGCTAGCTTCAACCGGCTATTCAAGCAATTGCAGTTTTTTTGGGACTTGTGGTTTGGGTTCATTTTCCAGCCTTGCTAAACTCAAATAGGTTAGTGTTTAGCAGATATAAACGTCTGCATTTTTAATTTAAAAATCCGCTTTCACTTATCTGTGTGCTGTCCAGGAATAAAAGTTTTTCCTCCTTTTTCTTACCTATACCTACCACATCTCTCTCATTTATGGTTCAGCTGTCTAAATTAATACAAAAAAAAAATGCTATTAGCACCTGAAGGTAAACATGTGGTGCCTCGATGTCTATAGTATGTGAGCAAGTAAACAAATGGCTCATGCTGCCCTCAAATCAATGTAATTACAGAGGCGATAGATTTGGTGGTAATTGGTTGAGAGAGACATTTTACCAGGTGACTGGGTTTGCATGAAGTTGTAATTAAAGATGTTTTGAGAAAGCAGCTGAGAAGAGGCTTTGTAGGGTGGGTACCAGTGGCTTCATTATCATGGTGCTGACAACACAGTAAGCTGACAAATGTTTGCTTGGAATATCATAATGGTTTCTGTTGATACTGGGGCTGAACTACTGCTATTAGCATATAAATGAATAGTGTGGCTAATTCAAGGAGAAGAGAAAGCACACGATCCAATCCGCCAGCCTGCACAAACCATTAATTAAAATGTAAACTTTTAAACATCACTCCCTCCCTTTGTATCTCTCAATTTATTCTCATCATTCTCACTTTCTAGTTTACTCCCCCCACCTCCACCCCTTACATCCGCTCCAGTTGTGACAGAGTGAGAGAAGTCCTTTACAAATGACTTTACTGTTACATATTTCAGTATTTCATGGGAACACATGAGCTGATGACAGGAGTCAAAGGCGTGCTGAGATCATCTTAAGACGCGTATTCTGAATTTAAAAGGATAATTCAGTTTTAAAGACCTCTGTTAATTTCTGCTGATCATTAACATCCTCTCATCTCGATCCTTTTCTGTTATCACCTCCACATCTCCCACTTTTACCACAGACAGACAGTCCATCCATTCAAACCATCCAAATGAATGTATAATACATGATGAAGAAAGGCCTGTTTTAATGATAGAGTGAGAGACATTGCTTGGTTATTAAGAGCTGCTGGGGAGCTGCTGGCATCCCTCCTCCCATGCACATTACCATTCAGTTTGATTATTGCATGGTTTTAACTATTACCGTTTAATTGAGCAAGAATGCCTTTTTCATGCTATTTCAACATTCTTGATATGTCACAGTAGGAAAAGCAAAATCACTTTTGTCACTCGCCAATTCACTTTTCCTTATTCTAATAGACAATAGTTTCCTCCTTAGTTCAAAAGATTAAAGAGATTTTATTGGCACATGCACAACTACATAGCAGATAATTTGGCTTTTTCAAGCTCTTATTCCATTTAGATTCCATTTAGATCTAATAAAATGAGAAATTGCACATATAGTATGAATAGTAAACAGTGGTAATACTTTTGATAAAAATATAAATGCTGTGCTGTGGGTGAATGTGAAGGAGAGGAAGAGGTGTGTGTGTGTGTGTGTGTGTGTGTGTATGTGTGATGTATGCTCACAGAGTCCCAGAGTTCAGCAGTCTCACGGCTTGCAGATAGAAACTGTCTCTGAATGGTAGTGAGCAGAACATTGAGATATCGTACACTTATGAATCACTGACAGCTTTAGTACTGTGTGACCTATTGCATTATGGGATTGTTAGAAGAAATAACATTTTTTCCTTCTGTTGTGTGAATCTGTGATCATCATGCATAAGTTATACACTAAAAATTCAGTTACTCAAAAATTCAGTTGCTCAAATTAAATGTAGTGTACTATATTATAAAGTTTAGACGCAACAACACAGCCATTGTATCGAACAATACAAAATTATTGCAGCTACATCAGTGTGATGGTCAACAAGTAACAAGACATTGCAGTACAGAAATGACAAATTAGGTTTGAGTGAATTTAGAAACAGTGTCTGCATCACATAATTTGTACACCAGAGAGCATGTACAACTTTGTTTTTCAAGTAACATCTCGTGCTCGGTGTGTACAATATCTGGGTCAAAATAAAAATAAATAAATGTAAGGGATCTGTATCAAGATTGTTTATGTTATCTATGTATGTTTTTAACAAAAGACTCAAGCATAACATTTTTTTTTAAAAATCACAAAAGTTAATGTTAGGATAAGGCCTCAAAAATCCAGCATCGCTCCGGCTACATGAAGATAATGAATGAATGTTATATAAAATGTTTTCTTTGAAACAGGACTGTAAACTAAAACTATTGTTGCTTTTCATGTCTTGTAATGGCTAATCTTACTGAACCAATGGCAAAGTTGCCTTTCAACTGAAGAAACAAGAATTAGTTAATTTTCTACAGCTTGGTCTCATATTACACAGACCTGGGTGGATTCATCACAACACAACACTCAATTTTTAACTTATTTTGAGAATGGATCATATAGTTTTTAAAAAACTGATTAATTTGCCCTGTTGTTCCTCCCGTTATTTATTATATTCCTTTGACCATCTGAATCACTGAAAAAATAGCAGATTCATGCAGCCATTCAGAGCTCTAACACCAGGCTATAATTTACACTGCATATATACAAAGCCCTATAACAACTTTCAGCAAGGAAAATAGTTTTTTCTTTATCTCTGTTATACATCTCCTGTTGACACCAATAGTTATTTTGATGTACAGGGACAGTGTGTGCTACTGAACTAAACAGGGAGGAGGCACTTCCTGACCTTATCTCAGGAAAGTGATCATGTGAGCTGGATGATGTTATAGAATAAAAATCACAATGAAGTAATCTAGAAATCAAAATTCGGATTCAGCAATGATCCTTGAAATTGATCCTTGAAATATCTTATGTATATACAGATATGCACATATCTTAAATATGCCATGGTAAGATAAAATAATGAATTTATATTCCTAATAGTTCATACCCCAGCAGATTTGCACCTGTGTTTTTATTTTCCATCATCAAGTAAGCTAGTTCCTACCTGTATTGTCAGCAGTCTAAAGTAACGGCCAAGCTCTGATTTTTGTAATAAAAGTTAGTTACAGTAAATGTGGTAAATGGTATGAATTCAATATAATGCATTTTATATTAAGGCACTTTAGCCTTTTCTTTGAGGCTCTGTGTGTATGCTTAGAAGAACAACACATCTTGAATACTTTATCGTGTTATCTCTGTTTGTGTCTCCACAGGGTCACAATATCTTCTCCAACCTCTCGTCCACAGAATATAGTGATCTCATGCAGCTGCTGAAGCAGTCCATCCTGGCCACAGACCTCACACTTTACTTTGAGTATGTTCTGCACTACACAAACATTCGTAGAGACTAAGTGCTCTACACAATACTGACTAATCTTCAACCAGTTTCTGTACTCTGTTTCAATAGGTTTGCAGACTTCTTTAGGTAATACCGCCCCCTTGTGGATCTTATGTAATTTACACATGCATATTTAGATGTCTTGTTTCCATTTAGGAACAGAAACACTTTTTTTGAGCTTGTCAGCAAAGGAGAATACAACTGGAATGTGAAGGCTCATAGAGACATGTGCAGGTAATGCTCTGTACACAAAAACAACTGTATTCTTGTCCTTGAGATGATTTAAGATTTCTTTGTGCAAAGTCTTTGATTTTACATAAAATAAATCTGTCCATCTGATCTGTTTTGAGATCCATGATGATGACTGCGTGTGATCTTGGTGCTGTCACTAAACCATGGGAAATATCACGCAAGGTGAGACATATAGGGCCACACTCTCTTACACGTGAAGTAAACAAAAAAGAGGCCTGTAAACTATTCACCTCACATTGGTTCCAGGTTGCAGAGTTGGTGACCAGCGAATTCTTCGAGCAAGGTGACAGAGAGAGATCGGAGTTAAAGCTTACGCCATCTGTGAGTACACTGCACCAACAATGGATTTGTGTGTTTATCATTTTGTTTCATCCAAGCAACCTCCACAAGCTAACAACAGCCAAGATGTATATTGTTTTTCACAATTCCCAACATACTGACTGTGTAGGAAACATGAGTGCTTGCATCTCATGATATGAGAAAAGTGTACTGTCAGCTTGACCGCTCCACTGTGTTGCTGCTGTTTCAAGAACAAAATGGAACGTGTAAGGATGTTTTAAGGATGTAACAATCATCCTTAAAAAAACAAACAAAAAAAACCAACCCCTGTTGCACTGGGTTCAAAACTCTATTCTATTTCTATACATTCAGTTGTCCATATTTTATTGTGCTGTTTAGGTATAAGTGTAGATGTTATTTACTTTCGTTACTTTTGTTTCCCTTAAATGTGTAAATAATCATATTAATAATAGTAGGCATACTTAATTGAAGATGAAAATCCTTGTCTTCATTCCGATTGCATTAACACCATCCTCAAAGCACAACTGAAGACTCCTGTCTGTTTGAAGAGCTTTGAGGCTGAACTGTGTTGTAAGTTCATAAAGAACCAACAGCTTTCCATGTGCAGTTAATGGCTGTTGACTAATCAAGCTGGGCCACATTGCCTTTGCTCTGAAATAACTATGGCAGTAGCCTCAGGTCTGCCGCTTGTGTCAAACCTTCACCACTTTGTGCGTGGGTGTTGGAAATTAAATATTAACTTCTAAGTCGTAGCCCAGTAACTATCTCTGAAGCGCAGCCTCTGTGGAGCCTCTTCGGCTCAAGCTGCAGAAGAATGAGGTAGAATAGAAAATGTGAAATAAAGTAAGTTGTCTTGAGTGCTGGGGGAGAATTTTCTTTGACCAAAGCAGCAGTAACAGCCACCTGGCTGACTTGTAGCCTCATAACAAGCCCAATAACAACTAACGACTCTCTTTTATTTCTCCAGTGTGAGCGGAAATGAAAACTGACAATAGAGGAATCAGGAGGCTCATTGTGACTTTTGTGTTTCAGGCCATCTTCGATCGAAACAGGAAGGATGAGTTGCCAGGACTTCAGCTAGAGTGGATTGATGGAATTTGTGCGCCCCTGTACGAGGTAATACTCACTTCTCCCTAGGCTTCAGTGTTCTCTGGCCGTCACTGTGGAGCACTCGTCACACAGCTGCTGTTGACATGGGGAGGATTTAGTGATTTGGAGGCCCGTAGGCAAACTCTGTCTTCCTTTATTTTCACTGCTTCTCTAACTAGGAATATTGGTATTGGTAGTGACAGAAGAAGGTCTTAAAATCTTTTCTTTAAGTAAAACTATTAATATGACACAGTAAAAATACAGAAAGTGACAAGTGAAAGAGAGATATTATTAGCACAATACACTTAACTTATTGAACTTGTGGAGAAAGTGAAGCTTTAAATTCTAAGATATTTAAATGAATACTAATGTATCATATTTTAGTTGTTATATTTTGTGAGTAAAATCTGAATCTGAGATTTATCTGTCTGGTAAATGTAGTAGTATAATGTTTTGCTCTGAAGAGGAGGCACACATTAAGTAAGTTATGTACAGCTAAATATTTTGCCTTTTGTAAATTATTTCAAGATTCACTGAGACAGAATAGTAACATAATTCAATATTTTTCATATCTAAACATATAATAAATCTCTAGCTGTTTCCAGCCCCTTTAGTTAGGGCACCAGGCTGTTGCCTACCTCACGTCTGTCCCTGACATCAGCAGACACTCTCTGTCCTCATCTATTGTGCTCACTGAAGCCAATGAAATTGTCACAAACAACCATTCAACTTTCTTTTCAGCCACAGATTCCTTATTGAAGAAGAAAAGCTTTTTTTTTTATCATTGAAAGCTTTGAAACGGCTTCAAGGTTGCATCCTGTTCAGCAGAATGAATGTGCATTTTCTGACTGCGAGAAAGCTCAAATGTAGCAGAGTGTGTGAATAGAGCTGCAATGTTAGTCAGGTTAAATCCCTCCACTAAGACAGTATACTTTGGGCTTTGCTGCACAATAATGAAATGAGTGAGGATTGACTCTTGACTGCCCAGTTTTAGTTATTAGAGAGAGAGAGACTGTATTTCAGGCTGGATGATTAGAGTTAAAGGTAGTGGTTATCTTTCAGTGAATGAATGGAAATCTGTGCTTTGTCCTCACCAGTATAGTAATGTGTGTGTATGTGTGTGTTTCTGAATGACGTCAAGAGACTGGCGTGCTACTCCCACCGCCAGCAGCAGTGACTGTGTGGGAGAAAGACTAAGGCTGAGTTACTGTGGAGATCAGGTCTGTTAAACGATGAGGCGTGTTGAGGGAAAATTTATGAAAGCAAACAAGTCAGACACGAGGAACTGTGAAAGGAGTGGAGAATAGTTCATTCATGGCCATAGCACCGGGTGTTTCTCTCTGCGTTTGGACAGTTAAACCTTCTTGCTGTCATATTAAATACATCATGAGTAGAAAATGAGCAACAGATCACTATCACACTTACTGAATTATCACAAGATTAGTGTCAAAAAGTTAGAGCGAAGCATAGTTATTGTCTGTGTAGTGTAGATAAAAAGCATCAAAGCAGCATGTTGACTGCGTGGGGGGTTTGCCTTCACACTGCCTCATGTAAAGGCTGATGTTTGGAGAATGCAGATATGGAGCTCACAATCATGCTGCTGCCAATTAAACTTGCAAAGGGGGAGAACAGAGGAAGTTCAGAGGCAGTAGGGTTTTTATCCGTGGGCGGAAGAGATCTTGTTCTTGATCTCGCTGATCTCCTTCTCCTAGTGGTGGCTCGCTACTTTGTGGAATATTAATCCCCCATTATATAACCTTCTGTTTAATATATATATATATATATATATATATATATATATATATATAGTATGTATGTATATATACTACAATATGACAGTCTCCCTCTCCTTTCCTTCCTCTTCCTCTGAGTCAGTCTACCTCAGTGGAATAATGATAGGGTCCTGCAGTGGATATATACTGTTCTTGTTCTCCTTTAGAAAATTATTTTCTTCTAAATCACAGACTAGACAAATCCATAAAGACCCAGACAATCAGTGGACTTATAGTTCTTGTAGTTAAAATGACAGTTCTGTGTTGGCCTGCATCATGCTTTATTCAGCTCTTTAGACTTAAGTGCATCCCACCATACACATACCAAGCCACATAGAAAGCAGAAGAAGAAGATGCATAACTTGAACCAATTATGTCTAGAAATGGGCATTGACTTGCTCTCAAATCATAGAAATGGAAATCTATGCTGTGCTGTGATGTGATAAGGCTTCACACACACACACACACACACACANCACACACACACACACACACACACACACACACACACACACTACCACATGATGAATTATTGAGCCACAGTTTTAACCACAGCTTTAAGAAAATACGGAATCCATAATGTTTATTTTATTTTATTAAAAATAAGACTTGATGTTTGGACTTTACCAAATTGTACAGCAAAGCACCATCAGCAGTGATTTAAAAGTTCATATCAATTAGTGAATAAACTCTCTGAATATGAACACATCTCAGACTGTATGCAGTTCCCCAAAATGATTTGATTTCAATTTAATGCACACCATGTGCAATGCACCAGTGTAGGTGTGTACAATATTTAAAAGTCTGTTTATTTAATTCATCTTCACAATGGCTACCCATTCAACGCTTATATAAAAGAAAGTTTTCATTGTTGTTGTGAGTGGCCCACATGTTATATTTGCATATGAAATGGGTTAATGAAACAATAACTAATTACAGACTTCCCTTAGAGCTACAGTCAATGTTAACAGAACAGAGGGAACAAAATCCCCTTGTCTCTCAGGTGATTTATTAAACAGTGGATGGGAGGCAGCTTTGACTACGCTGCCACTTACAGTTCAACATAGAAAGACGACAAAAGCAACTAATCTTAGTCATACATGTGCTTCTAATCTTTAAAGAGCAGCCATTTCATTAAGTGACTGTAAGTTGCTGTTATTCTTCTCTGCATTGTTTCATTTGTTTTGCTTGTGGTGCATTTGATGAATAATGTGCTGCTCTTCTAGCCCCGGTTTGAGCCTCTCATATATCACAATTGCATTAAAAGTCACAGAGAAAAGCATCTGATTTTTTTAACAAAATATCCAAAAAGCAAAACAAAACATCATCTTTCTATAGAAAACCCCATGTAACACCACTTATCCTCAAACACTCTTTTAACCCAGACAAGGAAATATTCTGTCTGCTGTATGATTAAAGTTAAACATACAGCAGTTTTAATGGTTTTTTAATTATCTCTCAAATTTTGACTGCATTAATTGACGAATGTAGCAGGACTGCAATTAATAATTATTTTAATTTTGATTTATTCTGCCAGTTGTTTTCTTGAATTGATGATTGTTTAAAATATATTCATTATTCAGTTAACTGCCTTATTTAAACTAAAGTATTAAAAAGGTAAATCTTCACATTTTGGGAAAAAAGAGCCATCAGATATTTGATTTTTGCTTGAAAATGATTGAAATGATGAAATCAAAATAGTTGCCAATTAATTTTCTGATGATCAACAAATCACTTAATTGACTAACCGCTGCAGCTGTGGTTCATGAAGTCATCATGTCTGTGCAATTTTTAAGATGAGCAAAAAGATTTTTTTCATTTTGTATAAAATATATGTCACTGAAAAGGAACATGCTCACACTGTTCAAACTGAGCAACATTTGGCTATCATTTGGATTAGGAAACAGTCCATTCTGTTTCCTAAGCTTCAAGTTTCTATATAACACTTGATAAGTTGTATATTGGACAAGAATAGACTTAAATTCTAATTGTAATGTCACAAATCATGCTCATAGACCTTTAATTAGGATGTTCAGTGAGCTCAGAAATGTTCCATTTTCAGCAGATTCATATGAAAACCTTTAAGGGTCATACTCTGCACATACATCAATCTACACATTGAAGCCTAAATATTTAACTGAAGAAACAAGAAGAAAAACACATTTATAAGCAGAGGGAAACTAAAAAGTCAGATGTTTATCTCTATGACTGATTGAAAGTGTGGACTACACTGCTTTACATTATTACCTCGCTCTCCCCTCTCATTCTCTCTCCAGACTCTGGTCAAGTTGAATCCCAAACTTCAGCCGATGGTTGACATGATCAAAGCGAACAGGGCCAAATGGGAAGAGCTGAACAACAAGAGACAACATGGCCAGAGTGTTTCAGCTCCTGCGAGCCCCTGCAGTAGTGACAGCGGCACAGAAACAAGTGGCTGCACTGTAGCCAAAACGGGCAGCACACCCTGCTGTAGCAGCGATGCTGTGGGCACACTGTCTAAGCCTGTTAGTTAACTACTGCTGCCATCTTTTAGGCTTATTTCCTCTTTAAATGCAGCCTGCAACATAGGCAGTGCAATGCATGCAGAGATTCTTGGGCTCTGCTCCTCCTCGCTTTTGCTACTAGAGATGAGCTTTAGACTTGAGTGCAGCACTATCATAGAGATTTCTTCTGCTCCCTTCAGTTTTCCTGTGCTGAAGGCTGACAAAGCTGTATGTGTGAGTTTGTCAGAGCAGCTACAAATCAGCTGATAACACCATGTCAGAAGGGAAACTCAAACCACTGTGTCAACATGTCAACCAGTGAGCTAACACTTACTATTCATGAGCATTGCACAGATTTTCTGCACAGTAAGGCATGGAGAATTATTGGAGAGAAATACTTGTGGTTCTTTTTGCTCTTGGTACCTCCTTGTTACTCGCATTTTGTCCAGGGTAACAGACATTTTTTGTAAATCTGTACATAAGCTGTTAAGTTTGAAAACTGTTAATGTACAAGTGCTGTTTCAAACCTGTATGCTCTGGATTGTAACGTGGCAGTAGAGTTTCTGAAGGATGAAGTGGTGCAGGGACCGCAGGACCTTTGACAGTGCTTGCAATGCAAATTGAGTGCTGCTCTCCCTCCCCTCCTGTGCCTTGTTTTAAGATCCTACTGAAAAATGCATGGCATCCTCATTCTTAGATTGTATGGAAATCCATAACATGACATATTTTTGAAATCATTTGTAAAAACCAGTGATTGCAGTTATGTCTTGACCCCATGTTAACCACAACAGCATTGACATGATATAGCCAAAATCTATTTTGCCCACTTTTCTAAATGCAGGGTCTCACTTGTCACAAACACACACAATGTGCCTTGATAAAATTGTTCTGATATCACGTTAATTTCTGCAGAAGAAGCCATTTCCGCCACTGATTTAACTCTAAACATAAAACTGTTAGATTAAATAGAAGCTACTCTATAAACTTAACTGCATCTAATATTTGACCTTTTCTCAAAGCTCACAAATGCTACTACTGTATGACAGTGTTTATAAAATCAAGGAGACTGAGAAACTGATACTTGTATGACTGAAGTGCCCAAGTAGTCACAAACTATTATTTTCATATTATTATTATTATTATAACTGTTATAAGTATTATTTTTGGGAGGGTATGCCTTATGAATTGTGTTGTAGCTTTGTTAATTGGAGTTTAAAATGTGACTGTGCACATTGTGAGGCATGGATCTGTGTGCTACTTTTACTTGTATTTTAGTTGAAAAGTTGAAGTCAATCAGAAAACTTTAAATTGCATGTTTTATGCAGTATTAAATTCAACCACTTGCTAAAGATGTAGCAAACATGAGCCAACGAATACCTTGTATTTTGAACTTACATCAGTAAACACATTATCTCATCAAAAATGCATGATTTAAATTCTATTGCATCATGTTATGTGGACTATGAATATCGCTATTCTATTTTTCTATCAGGCCTCTGAATGTGGCCAACTTCTACTTGTCTTTTTTGCAATGTAACGTGCTTCTTGTGTTTCTTCTTTCCTCCCTGCCCCGATTGGACTCTGGATTTATTAATGGCAAGCTAAACTGAGAGAAACCTAAGGCATGAAAAGGCAAATGTGCAATGTTTCTGTTCAGACTTTAAATAAAAATATGCTGCTACATGTCCTCTGATTTATTCTGACATGAAAGTGCACAGTGGTGATCCACTCTGCCTCTCATTTTTCTTGGTGCAGTGCTGACCTCATGTGGACGAATGTATCCTCACACAAAATGTGTCTCATCTCATCAATGAAATACTGCAGGTATAAGCACATTTCATTAAGATAAACTTGGAGACATGAAAAGAAGAAATGGAATGAAGGACATTTAATCATTCAGGTGAGAAAGACAAAATATTAACAGGAAAACTATAAAACTTTGATTGATACTGGACAATTAAGAGTGATGTTGGAGGCTAAAACCTTCGTGTCCAGTTAATCTCTATTCACACAATCCCAGTTATTACAGAATAGTGTGAGGACTATGATAGCTGCAGTGTATTTCATACTCCAAGGCTAAGCTCTGCTGCTGTTGATAGGTGGTGGTGACGTCAGCGAGCAGTGTGTGGGCGGTTGTGTGTGGGTGAAGATGACTCCCAAATGAGCCTATGTGTAGAGAAAGAAAACCTGTCAAAAAGCAAGACCAGCTCTGTTAAAACTCCTCTGAGCTGGATTACCTCAAGATCAGTGTGGCGCAGGAAGAGCGAGACAATAACAAAACACAACCCTCTGCTCTCAGGCTCTTGTTGACCCTTTTAGCGCTGTCTGACAGTATAAATAAGGGCTTCTACTGAAAAGCTGAATTGGTAATGACATGCGTAGACCAGAGAGGGAGGGATATCTGCTCTTTCCTGCAAAGGAATGAAAGAGGTTGTGTGTGCTAAGAGAAAAAAATACCTTTAACAGGATGTTTTAGTCGAATTTATTGCACAAACAGCATTGACAAAATGTAATTGGATGTTACTATGTGTGTTGAAGTGTAAAATAACAAAGGGGCACATCCATAACATTCAAGAAGCTCTTTTTGACACAAGGATAAAATATGAAACAATTTAATGTAAGATGGCAGGTCCAAAATGATCCTTTTATTTGGGGAATTATTATAAATCAAAAGGATGTGGTGGTCCAATAGTTAGGATGGAGGTTCAGTATTAATACAGCTCTCTTAAAGCTCAACCTTGCCTCAAAATCAGTGGTTAACAGTGACAGTTAAGTGACAATGTCTGGTATCAAATTACGACACAGATACACAAATGAGGGAAACTATTTGAGGAGGGATTTCTGGGTGACAATTACAGTAAATGGAGCAAAAAATGATTCAGTACAGTGTCTCGGGATGAAAAAGAAAAAAATAGCACGTAACAGTCACAAATATAAACATTTAGGTTCATCTTTGCATATGCGGATTAAATAAAATGCAGTTTAGCTGTGCATGAATTACTAAATGTGTGCGAAGGTGGTGGTCAAAGCATATGAGCACAGTATGTTTGCATGTTTGGATGTGTTGAGTCTTTGGTACGACGAAAGCACCGGGATCCAGAGGCGTTTGCAGACATGGTCACATTGAAGCAGGCATGATCGAATGGCTTTTTTTTTTCCATTTCTCAGTAACAAACCATGCAAGGTAAACGCTTTCAGTAGAAAAACTAAACACACAAGGAATATGTCTTTTTGTAAAGCTAATAATAATAATAGCAATAATAATAATAATGATGTACTCTAGTGTTTTGTATAATTTTTGTTAAAATTTGAGGGGGCCTTAAATTGTCATTGGAGGCACACACGCACACGCATACACACAGTCAAGAAAAAAGTCTCTTATGGCAATAGGTCAGTACAATGAAAAAGCATGAAAAACGGTGAACTGGAGGCAGACACACAAGATACATCATGTCACAAAAGGACTGGTAACACCAGTGGAGTGTGGACAAGTGTAGGAAAAGGCAGACAAAGCTTTAGAAAGGCACAGAGCTTTAGAAAGTGCATTCATCTAGAAATGACCACTAAAGAAGTGCCACACACACATACAGACATACATACGTACACAAGAGGTGAGTAAAAACAAATAAATGAACTAATTATGTTGGCAAGGATAATTAGAAAAATGGTTAAACATAAGCAAATATGACAAAATCAAGTTTATGTTGCATTATGTCCAGCNGACCACTAAAGAAGTGCCACACACACATACAGACATACATACATACGTACACAAGAGGTGAGTAAAAACAAATAAATGAACTAATTATGTTGGCAAGGATAATTAGAAAAATGGTTAAACATAAGCAAATATGACAAAATCAAGTTTATGTTGCATTATGTCCAGTTGCATCTTGGCCTTTTTTAAGCAAAGCCTGACTGTACAAAGTCTGTATTTTCAGCTCCAACAATAAGCAGAGGCCAGGACACAACAGCAACAATGAGCTTCAACATGATTGTTACAGCATATTAGTGCAATATCATGTCAAAAGAAAAGGTTTGGGTGAATCAATAAATGGCACCAAATGATGAATTTGATGAAAAAGACAAGATCTCTGTCCATGTTTAAAGTCACATTTAGTATCTATTAATCCAAGATGCTTTTTTTTCTTTTTTAGAAAAAGGTGAGATAACAATGGACGAGAGTGGGGAATTAGAGGAGGTTCCTGTTGCCGAAGATGTTATTGGGGTCCACATAGTCCTTGACAGACTTGAGCATCCCCATGCCAACATTGGAGATAGTCTCTCTCATCCACTCCTTCCGAAGTTTCCCCACTGAATGACAAGAGAGAGAGAGAGAGAGAGAGAGAGAGAGAGAGAGAGAGAGAGAAAGAAAATAAATAAATAAACTCAAGGAAGAAGACCAAGGGGGGAAAATAGAGGAATCGGCACGGCTGATTGCTCAGCAGGCTGCTGTGAGCCAATCAATCTTGTGAGAGTGAGTGAATAAACAGAGGGTGATAAATGCTTTTATTCAGAGAGGAGAAATGTTTTGCATGGCATGATTTATGGAGCTCAGCAGACTATCAAACTCATTAGGCTCTGCATGTTCCCAGAGGAGGGGCCGGCTGGCGGCTGTAGCAGGCCGTCCCCAGCTCCCTCACTCTTTTCTCTCTCACCCTGTGAGCCGCCACGCCCCTCCAATTCCCTCCCTTCTGAGACACCAGGGCGCTGTGTGTTTCGCTGTGTGCTTCTGTCCACTCATTGTGCTCATGAGCGTGCTCCACTGGGTAACCTGCAAGGGTATTTTGCCTGCTTGTCCTGAACGCACTTCTGTGCCCTCTGACACTGGCCCGAGCACCAACAGGGTGCCAGAGACGACTGTGGAGTGCTGCACAATGCTCCTCTGTCAGCAGGACTTTGGCTTTCAGCCACCCTTCACCCTCCCTTCTCCTCCTCATGCTAAAACCCAAGGAGTGAATGTGGCTGTGGCATGGAGCCTAGTAAGGGTGCCCATTGCTTCACCAGCTGTCCAG
>JANJYP010001641.1:0-19370 GCA_024605115.1 Rastrelliger brachysoma | reverse complement strand
AGGTGACAAACACTGATTATGACTGGAAATGGACTTTAAAGGACAAACATCCTCTCTAGCATGAAAGAGAAGAAAACTATCACATAATCCAGTTGTGACCTCTTTACACTGACTTTAAATAAGGTTTTTTTCCCCTCCTCTATAAATTAATTTTACAACTTTGCTTAAAGATTTGAAGGATTTGCTGCTCAGACTGTCAGTTACATTGACGAGGTGTTATACAGTGTTTACAGCTGAATACTGTGTGTTCCATCTTGCAACATTCTCCATAAATGACACATAGCATTTTATTTTCCAAGTCATTCATGTCCTTGGAAAGAAATTTCCTTGAAAGAGCGATTCAAGTTATTATAATTCTAATTATTAATAATGTCTTGATTGAAAAAAAAGAAAAAATACACATTCATAAACAATGTAATGTTCATTTTCAATCCATTAACATTTAGATTTTTGCCAGTAGAATTAGAGTTATTAATTTTGAACAGATTTTAGCTGTCTGAGAACAACAAAAAAAAAACAAAACTCAACTATAAAGGGTGCATTAAGGTAATACAGGAAACTTTTTAAGTGGACTTCACCAGGGGTACTTCCTGTGTGACAATTTTCCCTCCCCCATTGATGACATCATAACCACGAAGTCATTCACTTCTATTTCATGACACCCCTGATTGAATTCCACACCAATCATGTTCACTTTAATGTTGTAAAAAAAGAGATACTTGAGCTAAGGTGTCCCACATGAATCAATGCCCCACATTACACTAATCCACCCTACATCTGATTCATTGTTTTATATTTTACATCATCTTTGTCTATATCAATGTTTTTGTCAAGCGTTGCTAATTTAGAACTGTGTTGCTATATGACTACATTTTATGAGTGATCACAGTTTAATAGCAGTTCCTCAGTCATCTGTAGCTCCTTACAGTTTCACTCCTCAACACACTGACGACGACTGATTCAATCAATCAAGTATTCAGCGCTCTACTTACTTTAAGAAACTAGGGAAATCTTCAGATGCTGCGTCACAGCCAGGCCAGCGACAGAAGCCACTCACAAACAGAGCACTGGTACTCTCTGAGATGCTGGAGAGAAGAGAACAGAAATGTCTCAGTGATATCAGCAACCACCTAAAGTTGCCAACTACATGTTGACACCCAAAAACAAAAAAACAGCAGTTCTGTTGTTGAAGGCTATGTGGAGGTTAGCTGTTGAGGTCAGCAATTGTATAATTTGTAAACGTAATAGAAGTTTTCTGTTGGGCACAGCTCCATCTTTACCGTTAAGTCCACCACCCACTGAGAATATTGCAACAACACCATCACCATACTAACAAAACACCTCGCAAGACATCCCAAAGGACACAGTTATGAGTCTCTATGTTCTCTTTGTTCTATGAAATATATGACATTTCAGTATGCAAACATATTTCACTTCTTTCTTGCAACATATATATATATTTTTATCATAACTGGTTATTCAGTCACCCGTCATGAAGCCTGGCCTCTATGGAGCTCTGCTTTGGACCGTCTCTCCTCGAGGGCAGCAAGTGGTGGCTTTGGCTGGGAGAGGATCCCATATGTGGTGAAGAGGACCGGGTCGCATCTGCCTCCTCCTTACAGATGGAGATGCCTTGAGATATGCTGTTGTCTTCAAAGTGGAAGAAAGAGTATTTGATTATAATGACTATAAATTTAACAACATTATCCAGTTACTGAGACTTTAAAAAAACATGTAACCTAGAGCTTCCTATAACCTAAACCTTTGAGAACTTTCCATTGTTTTATAAAAATCAGAAAGGATCTCCAGGGTTAAACATTAGAAAAAGTTTAAAAAGGAGGTGAGTTGGTGTCATGGTAGCTACTGCTAGGTTGTTGTATTTGTTGTCGTTGACATAAACTCTACTACTAAGACAACTAGTTGATCAATTGTGTGCAGTAGCCCTGTGAGTACTTCATCTCCCAAAGGCTGCTGAAAATGAGCTTAGCTTAGCTCCATAAGCAGTAATGAGTACTGTGTTTCAAAATTCACACTTCTGTACTTACACTTAATATTTTTGAGAGCATAAAAGCATCCGCACTGAGGAATATAGGAAAATACAATGCTGAAAGTTGAATGTGGACAATTGTTACCCTCAACGGTCACCATGTTAGCTACGTAGCAAGGGAGAGACCACTATTCTGGAAATGGTGACCAAGCACATTGTAACTCTGGTGAACATCTATTCATACAAATGTCAATTATACATGTGCTGGTTTTTTTTTTTTAGCAATTAGCACCACTATACTGTTGTCAGATATAAGCTATCAGAAGAAGAAGTGTAGTAACAGAAGTATGCAATTTGAAACATCAGCTACAAGTTGAGTTCTAGGTTGGTAAGTCCCAGATAAATACACCATGTTGTTAATGGTGTTATATATGGTGGTATATGTTTGTGCACATCTGAAAACTGAACAAAATGATGCATAGCTAAAAACACCAATTATAAAAATGGCATTTACGAGGACCGTACCACGTTGTTGTCGGGAGGTCATTAAAGAAACTTGACGCAGCACTGATGGTCTCTGTTGTTTTTGCTTCATACTGTCCATACTGGTCCAACACTGGGAAGAAAAGAAACAAGTTAGCTATATGTCATTTTATAGGTGCTACAAGGATGTGCAGTGTTAGTACAGCAAGTATCTGTTTCAACATGACTTAGGTAGCCAGGTTTTTGATGAATTTTGATAGAAGGACAATCAGGAAACCTTTGTCAGAGGGTCTGTAAATCCTAGCGATACAGTATGTAAAGGCCTAGTCTTCAAAAGAAGCACTTGTCTTTACAGTGTCTTAAAACCCTTTCCTACATCTGATGGGTTGGAAATCTGACAAGATTTTCAAAAGCAGACAATCTAACATATGCTCACATTACACAGTGATGGAAAGATGTGTGAAGGGAAAAAAAAGTAGACAGTTTGAAGTTCTCATGCTCGCTTTTTCACTTCACATGAACGCCTTTGAAGAGAGACTGAAAGTATGAACTGTTATCCACATATGTACAATTCATCGTATGCACACTACAAAGATACACATAATATCACTAGAGGGTAATGTGATGTATCAAGGATAAGAATATCACAGCAATGACAATCAGCAGTAAACCGTGATTTTGAACTCTTCGTTATTGTCGGCTATCGTCGTGCAATAGTTTCCTATAAGTAAAATGCAGCACATTGCTTTGCAGGGCGCTATATGATATGATGATATATGATATAATATAGCTTCACCCACACGACAATTCAAGATAAACATAATTCTGCTGAGCATAACTAAACATCTTCTGGTGAAATCACTGCTGGATAAACAGAGATGAGAGAGATGATGATCTTCTAGATGTAGAGGGGAAGGCTATAAATGAGTATGTGATGTCTCATTATGTCAGAAGACTCATTCAAATGAGGTGGCATTTCTCTTGAATTCCATGTTGAATTCGTCCCTGCAGCAGGAGGTGGAAAATAACATTTGCACTTCAGGCAGGTACATTATTATTGTAACAATTTTATGCTAATGTATACTTCCAGTTAACTAATAGCAGGTGCTCCACCATGAACATCTACAGTGACCTGCTTACTATGTCGACGATGACCGATTATTTGTTTAAGAACAATGGAAGAGCAAAGAACAATAGAAAATAATGCACGCAATCAGAATCCAGCATTTACTGTACACATTAAGCTCCTCAGTGGTTAAAACACATGAATGTGAAGGCTTTCCTGCACCGGAGCAAGCAATGCACCTGTGAGCAACCACAACATGTCTGTCGGGANAGAGAGAGAGAGAGAGAGAGAGAGAGAGAGAGAGAGAGAGAGAGAGAGAGAGAGACACACGCCCTGATAGCATCAACCCAGCAGTCTCATCTCACAAAATGAGTGGGAAATGAAGTTGCTCCACTTTTGTGCAGCATGATACTACACCACCTGTAACCACCGGGAATGTTTGAAGAAGGTTCCTCGATGGTATTTCCAAAATTTGATTACATCGTCCCTATGAGTAGTGTTTCAGTGAAGGATGCTCAGTTTGTATGAGTTGCATATATCAAATGAGTTTTAGTTTACTTTTTTTTCTTTCTATTAATAATATCTATACAATAATAAGCTTCTGTTCATGTAAGAACACAGCTCTTGAAATAGCATTAATATTTTTAATCGGCGATGTAGGGTTGAAAATAAACATCAGTACCAAAATATTTCAAGTGTTTCTCTAACTTCTGCTCTGGATATTTAAGAGGTGTAAAATTCTGGATGTTGTAATAATCTATCAATCTATTCTGTCTTTCTTTATATAACACCAAATCACAACAAAAGTCCTGTGGCGGCTGTGGCTCAGGTGGTAGAGCGGTCGTCACTAAGCGGAGGGTTGGTGGAGACGACCCCAAAGTGCTCCCGCTGCTGTGTCAGCGGTGAATGTGTATGAATGTGTTAGCTTACTGGTGAGTAGGTTTGGGTAGCCACCTCTCACCAGTGTATGAATGTGTGTGAATGGGTGAATGCGACGTAAATACTGTAAAATGTAAAGCGCAAAGTGGTCGCAAAGTGGTTGAATGGTCGCAAAGACTAGAAAAACGCTATATTCATTCCTCTCGAGGCACTTTACACACAGAGTAGATGTAGGCTGTACTCTTACATTTGGTTTCGATATTGATTTGATTTAAATTAGCAATTAGTAAAAATGTAACTAATAATGTAATTAGTAATAATGTGTAGCGTAATGAACAAGCAGACAGTGTGGGCCACAGGTTCCAGAACAACAGCAAAACAGCAAAAAATGGTTTCAGGGCCAGCAATGTCTTGTCTGTAAGATTGAAGCGAGGACAACGAGTCAAAACAGAAGTAGTGGGATTACTAAAGAAGATCTTAGTCACATCAACAAATCAACAGGTTTGACATATTCAATGATCAAACATATTGTTTAACTAGAACTCAGAACAACAAACAGGTTTTGTTATCTGGAGATGCTATCAGCAGCAATCTGTAGGAACATATTATTAATTTGTGCTTTCCAAAACCGTCACACATCAGATTTAAACAATAACAATATTTGATGTGATAACTCTGTGGCAAAGGTCTGTTTAGTATCCAGTGACAGAATAGCAATTAGACAATAATGCTTTTTTTTTTTTAAAGTATGTTATGGTTGAGTATGAGTATGTGGTATCTGAAGCTAAAAAAGATTTCATGAATCCAGTTTGCATGTATTAGTGTACAGCCGGGTAGAGAGCCTTTAGTATTCAGAGAATGACTGCTTTATGGCTTACACTATTTAAATTTCATTTATTTCTTTAAAACTCATGTTGTCTCCTCATCAACCAGTCAACTTTTCCGTGAGTGCCTTGAGATGATTTTTGTTGTGATCGTGTTGTGAATAATAAATATGGATTGAGATTGATTTATACTGTTTATAAAGTATAAAGATATAAATGATCATCATTTTCAGCCAACTTCATTCCTATTTAATATCACAGGTGTTACACCAATTTTTGAAAATGATGGTCAACAGGCTTCATTTAAATGAATTTATACATTATTTTGAATTAATGCCTGTTGTGCTCCTGAGTCAAAATAATAGTAACATTTGAGTTGGAAGACAGTGATCTCTTTGAAATGGTAAAGTAGATCATAGTCAACACTGGTAGTCTTACTAATTACCAAAACAATAGGTCAGATTCTGATGGGATACCATCTCTGCCGATGGCGTCTATCCTCATTCACTACTGATTACATTGTCCTGTTATTTCCAGTTGTCAAAAGTGCCAAAACTTTCACTGTGAAAAATGATGTTTTGTTTTGAAGGATTTTAACAGAGAAAGACCATTTTCAATAAAAGTAAAAGACAAATTAAATAACAGAATATGTTGTTTGCTAGTACCGTTTTGTACAACGGCCCATCACAACAAAGTTCTACATATCATTCTACGTCCATCATGTAGTTCAAATCCAGTAACACTTACATTATTTATATTCAAATATATATTAAAACAGAAAAAGTAAGAAATATTAAAATCACATCATCAGGTATGCAATGACCTGCAGTAACACTAACCGTAACATCAGCTCATGGTTGTCATAGAAACACAGCAAGATTTGTTTTCCAGCAGTAAGGAGGTTTCATGACGTACTATTTCTAATGAAAAGGCCTGAAAAGGCTTCCGAAGCACCGCTTTAGGAACATGGTAAAGAATTTTGGTGGTGGGTGTATTTTGGAGATTTGGGCTGAGCCAGATGTGCCAGGTGAGCTAATCTCCTCCAGATTCCAGCTCATCACAAACACACGAAAGTAGAATTTTATCGCAACTATCACTCTCAAAATGAGCAAATATGTACATTTCCCACACCGTTGAATGTGAGACATTTCATTTCAGTAAATTAAGTAACGAAAAGAGCGCTTACGTTATATTTCCAATGGACACAACAACAGTTTGCTCACTTTTAACACTCTTATTTTTACTTTCTAATTTGACTGACAGCCCCCGCAACCAGCCCCCTATACACTTTAGGTTCATAACCTCAGGTATTGGTGACTCTCATTTAGTCACAATATGATTTGCAAAAGGTGTAATGGAACATGACATATCTCTCAGAGTAAGTAATAAAGAGATCAGAGTAATAAAAATATCACATCTTATGTAACAGCGGCATTTCTTTCAGCTATGTCTCTGTCATATCTGACATGTCTTTACGACCGTAGGGAAGCACACTCTGCACAATAAAACCAAACAGCTGACACCACACATATGCAAATGGCGAAACACCCACAGACAGTAAAGGAATTCAGTAGAATTCAGTAGAAAGTGAGAGCGCTCAAAATGCTGGTGGCTTTTATCTTTCACCTCTCATTCTGGCTTTCCTCACCATCATCTTTATCTAACCTGTGAGAAAAAGAGTAGATCTTCGGTCATGACACTATACTCACTCTGGATGTGATCTGATGCGATGGTTATGATATTTGGTCGGTGTTTCTGTGAGTCAACATTTGTCAGCCACACATAGGTTAGGAGAAGTATTTCCTGTTTATTGTAATCAGCCACATTACAGTATGGAAAGTTGCAGATGCCTCATTCGGGTACTATAAATGTGTGGGTTAATTACTCACATACTTCCATATCTCACATCACGCATCCCAATCGCACTGATACTCGTGTGTAGGAGACTTTTTTCAGATATTTGATCTAAAATGACTCAACCGAGTGTTCAATGCTTAATCATTCAAATAAAAAGATATTATCATGTCATATTTTTCTGTCATTTACGATATATGATATACAAAATCTACTTTTTTTGTGTGTAGGAGAATATTAAATCTTGATGTATTTACCAGAGTCCAGGAAGCAGGGCTGCAGGCTGATGAAGAATGTGTGTGGTATGTGTATGTGTGTGTGTGCATGTTAAATATGTGGGTAGATGTACGTGCCAACAACTCAGTCTGAATTTTGCTCATCTGACTTTATAAGGCTTGCGGTTATAAAATCTTAAGATACACAAAAGGTTCACGTGAATATATCAAACAGAGCTACATTCAATTGAATATGAATGGTGTAATAGGTGATTCACTACGTTCCACTTTTTTTTCTTTATTCTTAAAATTAATTTTTTTTTTAATCTAAATGAACTACAAATTTCATCTTTTTTTTAAAGTCATATGAATCTTATCGAAACTGATGTCAGGTTTTGTTTTTTTTGTTTGTTTGTTTTTTAAGGATGAATATTAAAAACGCAGAAAATTTGACGGTCTGATACGTTTCATCATATCAGTTCCATTAATTATTAGAATGATGTCGAGAAACGAAAATTGACACTGCATAGACTTCAAATAAATGGAGGAAGAGGAAGTGGGCACAGAATGTTATTGTCACGACACCTTCGCTTATCTTCTAAAGAAAGAAAAGATCACAAGATATAGAGCGCGATATCTTCATGTGATCATTAGATGAGTGACTCGGGCACAGTCACGCTTTTATGCAGTGGGGGGGTGGGGGAGGGGGTTGAGATCTTTTACCTTTTACGTCAATGAAATCATGCTCCATTCCAAGTAAAAGTCCTGCATTTCAAATCTTACTGAAGTTATAGTATGAAGTACTGGCATCTCACTATTTTAACAACCGCATTGTGAAACTAAAACATTTTGCGCAGTGGATCAAAACACACAAATTTGATGTGAGACTGGGTTGTTCCCTCACTACAACCTTAAAGTATCAAAAGTAAAAGTAATTATGCAAAACAGTTCATTTTGTACTGCTTATCACATGTAATATGTATGTTGCTAGACTTTTAGTTCCGAGTGTTATGATAAATCTAGTGTTAAATGAATAAGGTAAGAATGCATATTTTATAAAGTGATCAAATCTTTTATGTTTGAAATGATGATCAGAAAAGAATCTATTAACTACAGCTGTCACAATAAATAAAATATTAATGTACATAAAGTAGGTTTTCAAACATTCCAATAGTGCTTTCATAAATAAGAATACAGAAATGTGAAATCAGTGTCATTGTTTATCTAAGGAGAATAATCATATTGTGATTTTGAGGTAAAAGACCTAAAAGAATGATTGACAGGCACAGCTTCAGCGGATCTGACTGAAAAATATCTTCACTAGATTAATTTCTACTTTTCTAACTTTTGTTACTGTTGTGAATGTGTCATTCAACATAAAAGGTGAACATTAAAGGTGTCAGAATGCATAAAAAAAAAAAACTCACCAGATCTTCAAACAGCACCTGAACCCTCATATTTCCAACGGAAGTGGCGCTGAAAGGTTTTTCAAACAATCCAACAAGCACACCCACTTTACCAAAGGTGGAAAGTAACAAAGTACTCTAGTACTCCACCTCGTTTATTCAACAGCTTTAGTTATATGTCAGATGTAGATTTGACACAATGATTAACGTAAGAAGATTTTATCTTTAACACATTGTTAAATCTGAAATGAGTTTCTTCCAACCTTTTTGTCTTTTGACGTCTTACGAAAAAAAAAGAAGCCGTGTGTAGTCTTTGTCACATTTCAGATGTCTGAGTTGTTAACAGCTCCACCAAATGGTGATTTTTGTTCCCCTCTGAACTGAAACACATGGTTTCATTTCAATAAATGTTCAAATGATCCAGCAAAAATCAAATCTTAGAGAAAAAGTCCAAAAACTGAAAACACATTTGTTTTTCATCACAACTTTGTTTTTTCTTCTTTCTTCTCCCATGAATCATTTCACCACCCCTCACATTTATCTGTGGCCCTTTGGAGGGTCCCCACCCCTAGGTTGTGACCCACTGGATGAATTAATGTAGTGTAAACTAGCTCCACCTCCAGCAGCTACAACAGTAACATTCTGCTCTAACACTGATGCTTCACTATTAATAATCTAATCATGTCATAAATAATAATATATCAGTCACTACTTTTACTGCTTTTGGTAAAGGATCCAAGTACACTTTACACAGTGATGAATCTGATCTCTGTCAAGTTCTGGTTTTCATTCTGAACTATTCACATTTCATATGGATGAAGGAGTGCAACACCATGAATGAATATTATGTAATACGAGCCGTCTCTGACATGGCGAGCCATTAACACTAATGCCTTGAGACATCAAACAACACGTCCTACAAGTCAATTAGTTTGGGCTCACATCGACTCTGGTCTATTGTGGAAAGATTGATATCTCTGCTACTGTACAGCTCATGTCTGTAATGGTGCTTGCTGCTTCATTCTGAAGGATTAGATGATATAAATATACTATGAAACAAGAGATTTTGCTCTACTAGTGAACTGTAGTGTAGAGTGTTTCATTTTTAGATTTTTTTGGTCACTATAATCATTCCTCTCATAGACAGGATTCTGTGCAACATCATGGCAGATGTGCGCATGCAACCATACAGCAGAGAGCGGCACATTTCTTATTACTTACAAGTGGAGTCAAGCTGTAAAAGACAATGGCAAGGAGTTGTTGTGCTGTTAACTGCATGAATACTTACAGTATTATATTATATATAGTATTGTATCATTTACACCTTGCAGTCTGCTCAGTTTCATGTCAACCTCCTCTGTGAGTGCTGCCTTTTACTTTTTCTTCACCTGCCTGGCATCAATATTAAAATGTCTCACAGCGTGTTCCCCTGACATATTCCCCTCGGCATATTTCAAAACCAAAACTTTGAAATTTACAGTGAATTTGGGTCATCTTTTTTGTCGTCTGCCAGACCATTAGTGCATCTAATTGACTAAGTCAAGTGAAGACAACTACACCTTGGTCTGTCACACAGCATCAGCTGCACCCCTTTATGTTCAACAGCACAAATAAACTCCCCACACACCTCCACCCAACCATGCAGCTCCAACCCAGCTCTTGTTTGTGCAAGAAAGATTTACTAGGAAATCTTGCTTGTGTGTATGTGGATGTGCATCTCTGTCTGTGTGTATGTGTGTGTAATCTGAGGTTACCGCTCTACAAATGGCATAAAATGTCAAATTAACACCCGTCTTTTAAAGAAGGCCAGCGTGTTTATTAAAAAAAAAAGACTTTTTGCAATTGAGTCATAAAGAACTTACAAACAATATGATACCTACATTGATATCAGTTCATCATCTATACTTACAGCTAAGAAATACCTTCAAGGGCTATACTGAAAGCGATGGAGGACAGTCCTAGTTCTATAAATGTATAAAATTCAGTTGAAACTAATTTGTAATGAGTTAGTGAGTATTTTCCAACGTTAGCATCTTTTTAGTTCCATCTCCGTGTCCGCAGACAGTAATCTCGATGTGTTAGAAATGTTAGAAAGATTCATTATGGTAGTTAGATGTAGGATTGTTGCCAGGACAACACACCAACAATAAACCCACACAACCCAATCAATCAGTCTGGTTAATATCTCACTTTGTACTGTATCTCTTACAGTGAAGTCACCTCATGAAGGGATCAGTGCAGAGAGAAAGAAATGAAGAACTTTGATTTATCAGGTGTTTCAACTGGAATTTGCATTTAAGTCAATTTGTGTGTTATCTTCACATATTATAGTATAAGATGATAAGTCTACAAACATGTTGTTGCTTCCAAACTCAAATTTCTAGACTCAGTTTATTATTCTGAACTCAGATTCATTGCCATAGAAGTCTCACCTAACCCTGCTCCTCTTTAATACTTGCATCTTTTCACACAAGATCAACAATCTCACTTCCTCTGAACATGTCAAGATAATAATCTAATGAACTAAAACCAGAATTATTATCTTTTGATCTATTTTAACTATGCATACTTGACGTCGTTGCAAATGAAGAATACCTCAATTATTTTTTTTAGGCTTAAATTAAGAGTTGAAATTGAGGCTTTTCATATGCAAGTTAGGACAGTTTTGTAAGACCAGTGACAGAGATCTAAAAGACACCAATCTACACCACATTATTATTTCATCAGATACATCAGTAAACAGCTGTCCATTTGGAATAAAGTGTGTAAATGATGTGCTCAACACAACACACACACACACACACACACACACACACACACACACACACACACACACACACACACACACACACACACACACACACACACACACACACACACACACACACACAAAGCTACACATAATAGTACTTGCAGAGGTCTACTGTCCTGCTAGCAGCTCTAAGTTAAATGTTAATGCTATTCTCACAGGGCTAATGCTAACTTGCTGACTTTTCCATACCTTTATAGAACACTCAATGAAATACTTTGAAAAATACTTTGAAATTCACAAAAAAAACCAAAAAAAACCCTACATTTAGAGAATGACTGGGGAATATTACATAACTTTTTCTCAGCTTTTGCGACTTAGAAATTTTTCATTTTTATGTTGCAAATCAAGGTCAGTGAAGTTGCCATATATAGTTCCTCACTGATCTAGGGTAGAACATTTCCTTCCAAAAAAAGTCTCTATATCAATAATCTACATGTTCTACATCTAAGTTTGATGTGTTAGAATGATGATGTTAGCTTCGAAGCGCTAAAACAGAAAGAACAAAGGTAACCTCATGAGTTTTGAAGGTATTTGGACCTGATGGTGATATCAAAAAGTTGTGGTGACACAATGCTGGAAGAATTATTCACTTATACTACTGTACATTACAAGTAAATATTTAAATGTATTTCCAGCTACATTTACTTAAAGCAGTAAAAGTAAAAGTGCTCATCAGGTTGTGACTATATTATATACATTACAAGATACAAGATGATAGTTAGTGTTGGAGAGAGGGAAGAGNCTACATTTACTTAAAGCAGTAAAAGTAAAAGTGCTCATCAGGTTGTGACTATATTATATACATTACAAGATACAAGATGATAGTGTTGGAGAGAGGGAAGAAGCTATAATATGTACAGTTAATAAAATACATTATTTGATTTTCAAAACTTTATAAGAGTCATAAGATAAATTTGAGACTGTGAGATGAAGTTTTGTGTAAGTAAGACACAAAATACATGAGTTATAACACATACATTTGTATTCATTGTCCAGAACTTGTCATTTAATTTCATTATTTTTTACCTTTGAATCAATGCATCAGCAGCATTTTACTGTTATTATTTGATCATTCAGGATTTTATAAGAGTCAAAACTGAGTAATTGTGAGATTATAGCTTGCGTAGGAATGACTGAATCTCAATTATCAAACATCGCCGTGCAGAGATCATTGAATGTGTGTGTGTGTGTGTGTGTGTGTGTGTGTGTGTGTGTGTGTGTTTAGAGCAGTGATTCACATCTGTATGTGCAGTTGTGATGCCCTAAAAATGCTTAAATCAGGATTTTGCAAATGGCGGTGAGACATATCTGAGTTTCGGGGACTTGGTTTGAAAAGCTGTGTGGTCTCTTGAGCTTCTATCAGATTTACGGTTTTCCACTTTATATGTAATATGTGCACACCACTTTTGGTTTCAAACATGTAGAGTGAATAATACTGTCACCGTGTTTAAAACCTAAATTAAAAAGTCAGCTCTGTAACCGCTTATATCGTAATACATGTGATAGGTTATTGTGTGTAGCTTTGCATTTTGTGTGTCCTGTGTGTGTGTGTGTGTGTGTGTGTGTGTGTGTGTGTGTGTGTGTGTGTGTGTTTTTTTGTGTACAACTTACTATTACTACTACTACTACTGGTAATATGACTATATGAATATAGAGTAAGGAATTCACTACTACTGGGAGATGTGTAGGTTGTAGCAGGATACTAGAACTAGAGAGGTAAATGTCTGTTTCTTTAGTGATGATGGGCTGCTGTTTACCTCTGCAGACCCATTTCCTGCTCTGTGCTCAGAAGATGGCTGCAGTTTTTTTGAGAGGCTTCCTGAGGTGTTACACAGTCTACACAGGAATACGCACATCTGTACCCGGCTGTTCTTATGTTACTTATACAGGCACCGAAGCTCTTCTAAGCTCTTCTAGAAGGCGATTCTAGATTTTTTTTTTTTAGCTGTAGAATAACCGTACGCTTTTATGATGTCATCGGGTTGATTTTCAGTCGGCAATGCTGCACCGAGCTGTTGCGTGTTGAACCGTCGTCGAAAAAACAGAAACAAAACCATTCCCGCTGACTGATCTGTCTCTGTTGTTTTTCTCACTTTAAAAAAAAAAAAAAAAAGGAAGCATTTTCACCCGTAGCTTCTTATCCTGTAAGTGCACCAGAAAATGCACGAGAAGTTCCACATTCAGAGAAATTCTTTTGAAAACAATCGCTTGAGTTGCAGTTTCCTTTTTGGCTTCCAGTCTTCGTGAGAGCTAAGCTAAGCTACACACACAGCAGTAAGAAGATATGTCGACATGGTAATTAATATCAGATTTCTCACCTGGCTCTGGGCGGGACATCAGGATGTCCTTAAAACTCACAAAATTTAAATATGTTACAATATTTGCTTGATTTTTATGAATCTAGCATGAAAAAAAGGAAGCTACTGTTGCTATTTAATTGAATTTAGTGAGGTGAAGAATGATATTAGACATTTTTGTGGCTCAAAGCAAAACATCTGTCACCACCAGCTGTGACCAGTTCAACCACATCATTAGAATAAGTTTAAGATAGAGCATAATTATGTCGTAACGCGCAAGAAAATATTTTGTTTATGCTTTTCCTGTCCCTCATATGTGTCATGCGACTCCTCCAGAGGGCTACGACCCCTCTACTGAGAACTGCTGGCATGTTGGTTAGCAGTTTATGATTCAAACATGAGGAGAATCATATTTAAAGTGATGATGCTGCCATGCTGGATAATCCTTACTAGCAAGCAGATATAAAAATGCATTCAGTTTATTTGTAAATGTTATTTTACATCTTGATATAATTTTTTTTTCTGCATTTAACAAATGTAACATCAGCTTTTTCTGTTTTAATTCAGGCGTTCCCAAAAGAAAAGTTGCACATGATTCTTATTTCAACTGAGATAGATCAACTGTTTATTTAAATTCTGCTTTTTTTGTGATTGTTTCAGGGTGAATTTGTGAAAAGATTTCATCTCTGCTGCTGACATATCATCCGAACCTCATATAAAAAAAAAACTAACATGAGTGAAACTATTCAGCAAGAGTTTAAAATCTTTACATCAGCTTTAATGATGCAGAAAACAATGAGATCATGATTTATGTATCATCAAATGTAGAGTTTTGATTCTCTTATTCAAATAAGGCGTGTTGTTTTTGTGCATTTTGTTAATAAATTCATGATTTGAAATAATTAGGACACCTACACACCACATTCACACACACACACACACACACACACACCACACTACTGACCTTATTGTGCTCTCTGTCAACATTTACAATAATCCTACACATGTTCTAAATCTTATCTCTTCAGTCACAGCTAATCACTCAGTAATGATCCCACTTATAGTTACAGGATATGTGAAAGTAAAGATGAGTGCTTACCGTGTTGCCGCCACGCAAAACCTCCCGCTTGCCTCTGTCTTCCTTTTCTTCGAGGGAGATACTTTGAAACGATTCAGAGGGGGTGTTATTCCACAGGAAATATTTTTTCAGCAAATAAAAAAGTTTTTTTAAAGAAAAAAAAAAAAAGGTATGATAGACAGAGCTCAGAATGAGGAAGATTTCAGGTTAGAAAGACAAGAAAAAAGTTGAAAAATAAAAATAAATGAATAAAAAAGGAAAATTCTGTGCTATATATTAAATGTGCAGATTTAGGAAAAGCTTTTATTTTTTAGTTTTAGATTGGTTTAAAGGGGAAAAAAAGTGAATTGATCTGAACGTTCCTTGTCTTAGCAGTAGTTTGAGGCAGAGCTGTTAGTGCTGACAGTAGAATGAAGGTATAGGATCAGACTCACCTGGTGACAGCAGACTCACACATCACAGCTGTCAGCTATCCACTCAGCATTTATACTCGCAGCATGAGATGGTGCAGACCGTGACTGCCCTTCAGCAAATCAAACACACACACACAAAAAAAAATTCCAAATGTTGAAAAAAAAATATGTTTGTAGGAAAGTGAATGTTCTGTACCAGAGCAACAGTTAAAAAAAAACAAAACAACACACACATATACAAAAAAAACAAGTCGTCTCAGTTTGCTAAAGTTCAGTTTGCCTTATGCACAGAAAATAACCACTTTTTTTCCATCTGCGTACATCTGCGTTTAGCCTGCTTGGTCCACGTGTTCTCATCAGTAACGGTGCTGTGCACTCTGGTAAACATCTATTAGTTCAGTGTGTCTCCATCAACGGTACAGTTTTCACTATTGCTATTTCTCATCAAATAATGTGAAACAACTTGTTTTTAATGAGAATTAGACAATGAGTTCTCCGCCATGCATATTTTTTCCTCATTTGAATGAACTGTTTTGCTCTTCTTGGTTTTTTTTTTTTCCGCCTTCTTCCAAACGTCCACTGAATAAGATTTATGTCTGCATTTAAAAGAGTTTGTACAGTCTCAAACTGGTGTGGGATGTTTTCGGCTGTTAAATTCATGTTTAGTGTGAGTGCAGCTGTTTGGCAGGTTGGTTCAAAAGTAACAAAGTCATTTCTGAACATGCTTGTTGTACATATGAATCTTTTTCAATCCAGACTTTCAGCGTCACTGCAGTACAGTAGGAATAAATACACACATAACATTTTAAGATAGAAGAGAGAAGAGGAAGTTGTCAGAGGGAGCATGTGTTGGATAAATATTCAAATTTCCAAACCTTCAAATATAAACGTATATGTGAAGAATAGAACTAAAAATGTATGGCCGTGGCTAAATGTATAATACTGTAAGGTTAAATGTGTGTATCTCTTGATTTTTATTTATTTATTTTTTTACATCTTATCAGATTTGCGTTTTAAATGCACTTGCATAAGGAAATAATACCCAAATGTTTCATATCAAAATGTTCACAACAATCTCAGCGTTCTGCAATGCTGGGGGCAAACTGAACCGAGAGCATTGTGTAAAGAGATCATCTGGCCCAAAAGCTGAAAACTTGAATTGTAATTTTAGAAGTTCTTCGTTGTTTTGGTGTTTGAAATACTTTACCAAAGTATAGGTTTACAAATGTATTGTAATATATGAATAAAATAATATATACATATACAAAATAAATGTCTAAAATGAAGTTTTATCATTGTTTTTTTGAGTATCTGTGGTCTGTCACTCTACTGATGGTTTTGTAGAATACAAGCTGCACATTTTGGATTAGAAGGACATCATTCATGTCTTGATTCCTGAGACGTGTAGAAGATTATAAAGACATAAATTCATGTCAGATCAAGACACTAGTTTCAATTAACTATTGAAAAGGTCCTGTAACATGTTACTAACCAGTCACAGTCCCAGCTTGTACAGTGTCCTAGGGGAAATCCCTTTTAAGGTTTGTCCTTCATACTTCATATATAGAAAATGAAGTATGCAGAACAGAAACAACTCTAGTATATAAATATAAATGAAATAAAGAATCAAATGATCACCAACTGTAACATATAAGCAAAATGCACAATTCTATACCTCACAAATACACCAAAAGAACACATTTATAAATTGTGGTTTGTTTGATAGAGTGACTAATTTAGATGTTTGAATCAGTAGGCTACCGCATAAAAGGAGATGCACTAGATTCCGTCGTTCCTCCAACCTCAGGCTTTCTGTGCAGACAGGTCAACCTTCCCCCCTCCCGCTCATACGTCTGACTGTGAGATCTCAAACTAGAACAATTGCACCCAGTTTGCAAGGTTAACTGACCTACATGGTGATATCGTAATGAGACGATATCACACATGCAAACACACGTTAGAAAACACACTCTTCTTTACGTTGTTGTTGTTTTCTCCATAGGCATGAGCGCCCCCGGCAAGATGCTGCCCTGGGTGTCTGCACATGGCGCCAATATTTAAATCTCTCACTGCGATGAGCTTTTGTGATATTTAAACAAGACCAACATCCTCCTCTAAACTTTACTTACTGCTCTGAGTTGCCTCAACAGAATCCAGGTGAATTTCTTTCAAACTATACAGGCTGTTTCAAATTAGCAGTAGTTGGAAGAACAAACTTATTATTCCCATCTGTTTTAAAATGTTGTCATTTCCTGTCTGTTTATCCGTTGTTCCACTCATTTCAAGTTGAATGTGGGTTTTTTTAATCAGTTTCTAACAATTGTGGAGATACTGTAGACATTTTTAACGAGCCAAGTGGCAGCAATGTCAGGGCTCATTTAACGAAGCCCAACTGAAATGTGTAAGCGTTTACTCTAAATAGCTTCAGTTTGGTAAGCAATTGAATGGATTTCGGATGCGTGCTGGAAACAGTGTATCATTTTTTTATTTTTTTTTTGCACGTGCAGCTCTTCCACGTAGAGTTCAACTCAACGGTGTTCTCGTGTGAATATTGACAGTGTGAGAAAAGCTTTCGCGACACTACTTTCTGATCCCGCAATATGTCTCAGTGAACAGTGATGAGGCGACAATTATCTCTTGATTCTTGCTGACGAGCCGTGTAAGGTTCTACTGTAAAGGATGTTACCCTCTCACTGGATGATTCAGAGTGAAAATCATATTGTCGATGTGCCAGTGATTCACTCCTTCCCTCACAAAAGGTGTGGATGTGGAGGCTTAACTCTGCTGATTCAGCCCAGGGTGGGGATGAGAATTTGTGCCATTAGACGTTGAATCGTACAAGTGCCATTAATGTTCTGTGGTGAATGTTCAGATTTCACAATTTCTAAGAAATGTGTCTTTTTGAGGCTTTTTTTTACGTCAGCGTTCTTTCTACATTAATTCCATCTGTTGCATAAATATGGTTTAAAAAAAAAAAGATGTCCTGTTTCATTGGGTATGCTTTTCTCCGAAACCTTATTAACCAATAAACCAATCACCTATTTCTTGTTTGTCACGAACTTTAAAGTTTTGTGGTTTTTTTGGTGTTTTAAGGTACCAGTGAAAAGTACATGCGGTGAGTGTTGTGCGCTGCTGGATGTGTACAGCGGTGTCTTAGTAATGGGACTTTCCCAATCAAATTGCTTTTCTTTTTTTTTTTTGCACTTGCGAGGGCCGTTGCAGGGTCCCTGGCTGTGCAAAAACCTCGGACACTTAATAGAAAAGGCGGTCAGATGATCAGACGTTATGGGAAACAAGCCTACGGTTTATCCAGATGATGTAAACAGAAAATTTAAAAAAAGGCAAAACTGAAAGTGAGGCAATCTGTAGGACAGAAACTGTGTTGCATGCAGTAAATGTAACTGACAGTAGCTAAGTTTGCAGGAGCTTTGGGAAAGATAGAAAACAGACATAGGGCCAGGAGTTCCATAGCGTCACTTTACTCTACAAGCAAAACAGCCCCACGCCTAAAGTAACCATACACGTAAACTAACAGTTGATTATAGGTATCATACTCATACCCACTAAAGAAACAGTTGCAGTTAGCCACACTTTCTCTTCCAAAACAATCTGACTTATTTGGACTGACTTATAATGTTACTGTGTTCTCATAGATAAGCAACTAAAAGAAAACCGCATGACTTTTACTTTCTTAGCTCTAGTCATCTGGTTTATGGGATATGTTAATGAGGGCTAGAGCAAAGAACTGTACAAGCTTATTCTGAACAGCTGATTTTGACTATTCTGACACAGACATAGCATATATATTATATTTTAATGAATTTGAGCAACATGCCGAGCCATTGATGAGGTTATGTATGTATGGTTCAAAAAGACAAATTAATCATATTTTTTTGGCACTAAGCCTCAACTTTTTTTTTGTATGGATGTGCATAGGCCTATGTATGTAAAAAAAAAAAAAAAAGTTTTGGAACACCCCATGCATTTTGAAATATTGCATCATTCTTAGGTCTTCAAGTGTAATTTCTTTTTGTACAGTCACAGCCACAGTTCTAC
>JANJYP010001634.1:0-17328 GCA_024605115.1 Rastrelliger brachysoma | reverse complement strand
TATACATTTTTTTTCCAAATACGTTGGAAATATACAGTAGTGATATTATGCATGGACATGATCTGTTTTTTTTTAAGGAACAGATGAATTATGTATGGCTGTTTCTGTAGCATCAGAATTTTATGGACAACAAGTAGGAAAAATAGTCAACCAAACTATATTACAATATGACAGATATGGATAAATTATACTGTAATAATGAGTAAGAAGATATTGAACATGACATCCCCAAACTGTTTCGTTATGTCTACATACAGATGTTTTTGTAGGAGACATGAGACTTTGAGAAACGCCTTCTGCATGCCTGGATCTGTATTTGGGCACAATTGTTTCCACATTTCATTCGTACCATGCCCTAGTAGTCATGATCTGTGCCCGAGACCACCTTTTCAAGTGGGCACAGATGCCTTTATTATAAAGTTGGTAGACAGGAAATGGGAGAGAGAGGGGGAAGACACGCGGAGAAAGGACGCTTCGGCCAGGATTCGAACCGGGGTCCGCTGCTCCATATGGCATACGCGCTAACTACTGCTCCACAGAGCGAGCCAGGACTAAATGGACTCCTAAAAGTGCAATGAATCATGATGATAGGGGTTGATTATGTAAAGTAATTATTAAAAGCTATAATTAAAAAAATAATAATACATCCACAATCCATTTAGAGGGGTGCACAATAAAAGTACAGCATTTCCTTGAAAAATTATATTTTGTCTGAATTTAATAATTTTACAGATTTTTGATGGGTTCAACAATGACATTATGTTGACATCACACCAGCCAATATGTGGCCAGTATTGCAAGTTGCCAATTATGGTCTCTATGCTTGACTGTCTCCACTGTTATCATGGATTAGCTGAGCTAACCATTAGCTGCTAGTGGTGTTTGTAATAACTCTGTAAATGCTTCATGACTAAATATTTCTTCCAGTGGATGTCTTGGTTACAACATGATTGAATATTTTTTCCAGTGGATGTCTTGGTTACAACATGATTGAGGTAAGCGAAGTAGTTTCATGTCATGTTGAAGGAGCCGTTGACTCTGAACTGCCTTCTGATTCCTCTTGCATTGTTGCGATGTTAGTGCAAAATGGATGTTAGTTGCAGTCTCAGTGCTCTCAGAAATGTCTTCTGATTAAACACACTGCTCTGCCTACAGGACAGAGTCAGTAGTTGGGAGGTAACAACAAACATATATATTCATGCCATACACTGTTAGAAAGCTTAGATTGCATGCAGCGGTAATAGTATTAGTGGTTAGCTTGGCTAGCTCCTCAGCTAAAGTAAGCTATAATTCTTACAGAGAAGACTTTCAAGGTGAAAGTCTCCTCTTTATCCACAACAACCATCTTATGGCTGCTTGTACAGCTACCCAGGTATCCATGCATGTGAAATATGAAGTCTGTTTCCTTCTAACCATAATACTTCCTACAATATGTCCATATCTTTAGTCCAACATGTAACATAACACACATGGATTAACTGGCAACCTGACTGCTGGAATCATTTTTTTTATAGTTGTGACTATGATCTAGACACTAGATGGCAGTATTCTGATCATTCTACTTAATCAACCTTTAAGCTCAAACCAATTTTTCCAGTAGTCTACAGTTTCAAATATTGGGCTGATTTGAAGGTGATTATAGATAAGCAAGCCTGGTGATTATTAATCTTTCAAGCAGCTACATCACTGTTCTACCAGCTCTGAAACAGCTGTACATCTGGCTAAAATCAGCCCACTCCTTTTCCACCATTACCTCTGCTTGGATTACAACATCACGGCTCCACGGTTTCAGCTATCACTGTCTCAGTTAAAGGGTTGTCAAACTGGAAAATGGAATCTCAACGCTTTATCAAATACGAGAAGATGTGGACCTCTTTAATTCCTTCCTGTTGGCTTGATGTGGGGTTGAAAACAACACCCCCAATTCCATGACAGCCCCAATGGAGAGTCCTTGGCTGAAGTTGGGAGAAAATCCCAAATCCATGGCCTGCCCAACGGCTTCTGCTCTAAACCCCCGGACAGGGTGAAAAACTGTAAGGAGTGGGGTGGGGTTCTCCTTGTATATCTCCAGCTTGGAAATCACTTACAGCTTCCAGGAGGGAACTTTCCCTGCTAATTCACCAAAAGCACTACCCTGGTTCCCCTCAATCATCTACCCTTGTGGGAGCAGTTGATGTCCAGCAACCAGGGGCGTATTGTTTTATGATCCTCCATCAACCTTAGATCCTCTACAGCTGCTCTTTCAATAACTATAATAATAAATGATTATAATACATTTGACTTATGGAGTGCTTTTCAGGTTACTCACAGAATCTTTACAGTTAAAACAAGAAAAACATATAAAAACATGTAACACACAGCATTAGTCACACTATAAAAGCACTCCTGATTCCCAAGGTCATCACAAATACTTTTTTGCAGTGCTGCTTTTAGACAGTACACCCCAAAAATATAGAACACCCGCCTTTAAATGTTGGACATGCTGGCTCATAAGATAGTTTTAAACAAGTCAGATTTGTTTTTTTAATCTTGCCTATAACTAGCAGCTGTCTGTTTTAATCTTTTATGATTTTCTCTCATTTTTATTTAATTACCTTTACACATGCAGTCTTCCCTTTTCTTTTCAAAGACACTCTGCAAATGCGATTTTATAAATAGGTTTTATGTTCTCCAATCCTCCCTGTATATGTGCATGGTTTTACACACTTTATACAGACAGTACATAAATAGACATATTGATCCATCATAGGGAATTGCTTGGTTTACAGCAGCTACATTCATACTTAAGACAGGCACGCATGACATCACATAGAAGCAAAAGTTTTATGTGTATTTAAACAATATTTTTGTGTAGTCGTTCTGTGCATGAAGGGATCACTGGTAACACAAGAAGTAATTTTTGTTTGATGATAAGGCACACCAAAGACTAACTTACCCCAAGCGTGACTCATAATGTATCGGTGACCTGACTTTTAGTCTGGTACCCATGTCAAGTCAAATTTTCCAGTTATGCACAAAATCTCACAGGGAAACTTTTACATTTACTGAGTGCATTCAAGCTCCTGAGGGGTTAATCCCCACAGATTCCAGCAACCACACAGTTTTTTCTCTTCCCTTGCATTACTAGTAAGGCTCTGATGACACCAGAATCATTGCTATTAACACTTTGAATTGGATTGAATTGACTATTGTCCACCTTAATGAAAACTTGTCTTTGGCTCTCTCCAGTACATATAAAAAACAAACAATGCACATCATATCATGAAGACATTAAAAACATACACCAACACAATCATTCTTAGGTCTTCGAGTGTAATTTCTTTTAATACAGTCACAGCCACAATTCTAAATAAATCTTAAAAAGACAGTCAAAACTTTAAATTTATTGGTTCTATAAAAATACATTAGAAATGTAGAGTATTGGGTCATTGTGGTACCAGTGATCACTAATGAGGGTCATGCTGTTTGTGTTGTTGCTGTGCTTGGTGTCTATATAAAGCACCACATTAGAAAGTTCCTCAGAGACCAAACACAGAAGACACACCTGAGGACACACATTTTCAGCCCATTGAAATTGTGGACATTTTTAAGAAGGTTCCCAATTTTATTTTTTCCACCATTGCATTTGTCCCAGCTCACCACCTGACCCCTGAAGTGACACCCAGATGGGAGCAACTTGAGCTCTGCTTTTAGTGGGTGAGAAACATCTCCAGATATCTGTGTGGCTTTCCTGAGTACCACTTTATTAAATATATGACAGAACTGTTTGTATTATTACATTAATATTACACTCTACTCCAGTCTTTTTTTCTGGTAAATGATGCAAGTTGTCTGCATCTATATGTATCTTAAGGCATCTTAAGGGTACAGTGGCGACAGTGGAGAGGCATGGTTTGTCATTCATTATGCCTGCTGTGGAAAATCGGATCAAATTGTGCTTTCTTACTTGGGTTTAGCAATGAGGAGATACTCGTTATCTTAGTCCACAATCACCCTATCATCCTAAACATCCACACTTTGAAAAGACTTGAATTTCACACAAATTTGAGAATTTTTGTGAATTCTTTCTTGCTAATTTTTATATCAGAGAATGTCCAAGTTTTTACTCCTCATCTATGAGTTTTTTTTTCTTGCACATTTGTGACTTTATAATATCTGAGAATATCCAAGTATATTGAATTAGTATATTGAATTATATTACCCCTCCTTCTCTTGGTCAGTTTCTCTTTATTTTACATATAAACCCCTAATGAGCCGTTGTAAAAAGGTGTCCATATTCACTAGAAAATATTTTTGAAAAAGCTGCAACATCAGATGGGATATTGTAAGAAAAACCAGAAAGTACAACTGCCTGTTAACTGTTGATGTAGTTGTTGGCATGTTGTAGTGTTTTCACAGGGCTATGTAATTTTCAGGTCCAGAAATAGTTTTGTGCTTTGACCCTTGTGTTTTTATGATGTGTCCTTTTCTGTCTTTCACCATGCTTTGTTTTGGATGACAGAAACAGAGAGGAGGGCACACAGAGAGGCAGAGATGTATGGGGGATGGGAAGATTAGAAAGGGGAAAGGGGGCAATTTGGCAATACCAGCAGAGCACTGAAATGCAATCACAAGTCTTGTCCTCTCTGCAGCACTTTCTGTGTGTATATATATGTGTGTGTGTGGTGACAATCAGAGAGGCACTCCATTAGTCACTTCCTCTGTCAGGTTAACGGAAAAAGGCTCCTGTCACCAACCTAGAACAGAACAGAGTTGAATGGAATAAAATAGAATATGAACACATATTATGACTGTCCTTTAGACAAGGCAACTATAAAAACAATACATCATCATACCTACATTCTATTGCTCTGTTTGGTGCCACACTTTGATGCCACTTCTATTGAAGCCTACGTGAAACACAGTAAAACCCAACATGTGTACGTCATCAGAGCTTTGATGATGAAATGTCTCTACCAAATAAAAGAACACACTTTCAGAGAAGCGTGTGTTTTCTAAGTGTCTCAATTCATTCAGTCTCCAAATAGTATCTGAAATGATTGCAGGCATACTGTAGGGCTCGTGACAAGTCAAATTAAAATGCCCTAAAATAGGGAAATAAAAAATAAATAGCACAATTCATAGTGTTAACATTATCAGGAACAGACACACACACACACTCGCTATTTCATGCTCTAAAAGCTGTCATATACTAGATCTCTTTTAGTTTCTTTGTAATGTTATGCATCCTTTGTAACTGCCTCGGTGCATACTATATTATACAATACCATCCCTCTCTACTTGAAGTTCAGTTTATATGAAGTGTGTGTGTATGTGTACTTGGATGTGCCATGTGGTATCATCCTGTACTCACACCATCTTACGTGCAGAACATAACAATATATGACTATATTTTAAAATATATTTTAAAATTGTATTCCTGCTAATAATCCTGATTTTTGTGTATCTGTAAATGTTTCTGTCATTTGAGTCTTTTCCTGTGACTGCAAATTGATAGTTACTCTATATTTATACCATATATGTTATGTTATTATTTTGTATTTTCTTTTCATGATTTTAAATAGATGATACAGCATTATATTATATTACATGATGTTGTTGAATTGGGTGAAACAGCCACTGATAATTTATACAATTAAGATTCATGCTGCTTCCATGATTCATGGATTTCCATTAGGGCTCAAACCATACTGGACTTTTGGAACTGATATATGCCCATATAAATTAATCACAACAGCCAAAAAACTGGTATATGTTGTATAACATATTCACTGATACAATATATGTCATAATTTCAATATTGGCTGGTAATATCGAATGACTGACTGGTCTAATCTCCATTAGTATTGAATGGGCCCCAGTATTAATATATTTGCTTTTTGTTTGTTGAAAAATGTGCATGTTTTTATGTGTGGAAAAAACTAATCTCACTCCAATCATAATACTTATATGCATACAAATATTCATGTACTGGTCTGCATAAGGAGTCAGTATAAGATACATTTTTTGATCAATAAATGAAATGTGTAATATAAAATAAATAAATTCCAGTGCACTGTGATCTAAATATAAAGCTGGAGATGTATAATGAGTCTTTTCATGATACACTTTAACACCGTCAGCTTGAGCCAATAAATGCAAACCTCTTGTTCCTCTACAGTAGAAAAGGATGAATGAGATGAATGATGGCCTTCAGAACAGGGAGATCCACTCTGCATTGACTTTTTTAATTTCCTTTTCAATCCAAAGAAATAATTTCACTATCAGTATAGCAAGTACACATTATTGGAAAAAAAAACTAATTTCCCTGGCTGCTTCTCAAGTATACCACTATCACTGAGAAGAGTGTTAGATAAACAGTATGTTGTAGTGAGAGGAGTTTACCATGTGACTGTGGCAGTGCACTCACATTGACTTGCTGTCTTACATTTAATTTATGGTAGTTATCACACCTAATGGCGAAAAATGCAGACGCACCCATGATAACCCCCTGTGCAGCTCTGAACCTGATCGTGCTGAGGTGTGTTCTTGTTGCTAGGAAACATGTATTGACGTGAGAAACATATGCGTCAGCCACACTTATCAACAAACGACAGCTACCACAGAAACCAGACGAATCATCTGAAATTTCGTGGGACACATGGAGCACAACTAGTGCTTTTCCTTCAACGTTGTTGCTTATGTAGTTGGAGAACAACAACAGTCAATTGGAGCTTCTTACAATTTAACAGACGTACTCATCTAAAACTGTAATATGTGCCAGATGGATACAATATTAAAGTCGTGCAGAAATGAAGAATGACTTTCATTCCACTATGGCTTTAAAAATCAGAGTAATTCCTTATCAATCAGACGATGTGATCCAAAAAATTTGCAAAATTCTACTTTTGAATAAGTCCGGCTTGAAAGTGTTTTGGTTTTTTTTCATGTAGAATAATGCAGGTCAACGAATTGTGCGTCACCTTGTACACTATATTTCAGCCAATGATACCAGGATCTGTCACCTGTCAATCAAATGCCTCATGTTGTCACTTAAGCCACTTTCAGACATGACACTCGGGACTACTCTGACCTTCACGCATAGGTATAACACGACACGGATGATTCACACATGAGCCTAAAAACATAAGCTCAGCATGGGTAACAGCATTCACACTATACCCGGGCTGAAGCTGGGTAGTTGATGGTTGCGCTGGCCAAGGGCTGCAGCAGGCTAACGCAGGATAAATGAGACCAATGTTGTTTTGTTTTCCACATGCAACCGATCGTTTCGATCGTTCTTTGATTAATTAATTATTATGTCGGATCCAAAGCATTAATGAAACAACATAGTGGATCATACAAACTAGTCTGAGATACAGGAAGTCACTGCAAGTGTGCAACTCCACAGTGAAAACTGAAAAATCTAGTGTACAACCGATGTAGATTTATTTCTGTAGCTAGATCATTCCATGAATCAAACTATAGCTGTTTGTAATTTTGTTCATAGTAATACCTGAAACAATTTTATGAATGGGATGAGCATTAATGAATCATCTTCATGCTGCATTCAATACAGCTCAGAAGTATCCAGATAAAGTTCAATTCAGCTGAGGGCGCATTTAACCTACGTTACGCCCTCCTCACAGCACGGATATCAGACGCCTGTATTCCCAGATATGCTCACGCGTTTAATGTCCGGACATGATACTTGGGGGTAGGCCGTGTCATGTCCGTGCTAAAATTTACCCAGGTTTTGCGTTCACACATGAAGCCACCCCTTTGATTTCAGTTTAATACACGAGCTTGAGTTCATGTGTGTAAGGGGCTATAATAAACATCTGCTAAACACACTCGCACACCAAGCAGAGTACAAAAAATAAAAAATTATCAATCAACAATTCAATAACTTATTCTCAATAACTTAAATGTTGTTTCAAAACAAACTAAATAAAATAAAACTTGAAGATCCTAAACTTGAATAACACACTATATATTGTGCATGTTTATTCCAATAGTGACATTTGTTTTTTTGACTGCAGCATTAGTAAATGAACACAGATGGTTTGTGTATCATGCCTTCATAATTCATCCTGATAAAAATATGAAAAAGTTCTGAAGAATATAAGAATATATCTGCACAACATTGTTCTTTGTTGTTTTGTTGAAATACACACACTCACTCACCAAAACAGTTGCTTTAGTCCTGTGTTGTTTTTGTCTGCTTGTTGGAAAAGTCTATTCTTGCATTTTCTTTGTGTGTGCAGCTCTGATCTTGGATTCACATGTCACAGTGAACACAGCTCTAACAGTCTCTGCAAGAAATGAAGGAATAGATGAGTAAGCTGTGAGAAGCACAGCAGTCATTGTGTAGAAATTGTGCAGCTGTACTCACACATTATATAATTAAAACATTTTAGTGGAGTTTATTTAGATTTTAATTATTACTTTACTACTACTACTACTACTACCAACTACTACTACTACTCCAATCAGAATGATCCTTTGAATAACAAATTATATTACCTAATATTAATGTGCCCTTGAACAATGCAGTGACTCCTGCTCTACCCCCTGCTATAACCTCCTATACGTATAATACATACAACCTCTGTGTGTGTGTGTGTGTGTGTGTGTGTGTGTGTGTGTGTGTGTGTGTGTGTGTGTGTGTGTGTGTGTGTGTGTGTGTGTGTGTGTGTGTGTTGGCCATCAGGTACACCCTAGCATTCTCCTCCTGTGTTCGTCATGAATAAACATCTGCTCTTACTGCAGCCTTAACAGCTTGTAATATGTAATACACCCTATCACTAGTGTGGTGTGTATGGGTGCATTGTGTATATGTGTGTGTGTTAGTGTGTTAATGCTCCATATCAGAGCTGTCTGTCTGGCAGCCGTGCCTCTGCATAAAAGAAGGCTGTTCAACAAGCCCTCAACACTGTCACTCTGTCTCCCTCTTATTCACTGATTTTTCATTCTGTCCTTAAACGTCTCACTCTCACTGTTCACTTGTATTATATTGTTTTCTCTCGCTAACCCACATCCATCTCTTCCTTTCTCTTCTTCTGTCTCTCCATCCCTCTTCTTTAAAAGCCTTAAAGCTACTGTTGTGTTTGCAAAACAAAGACAGGATTGCAGCACTCCTCTGTGTCTCTCTTTCTGCTCGTGTAGTGTCTCACTCTCTCCGTCACACTCTCACCTGTTTACTAAACAGATGATGATATCCTTTCTACTCCCTGCTTCTAATCTCATATATACTTTGATGTTTATCTTCTCATTGCCAATGTTTTGGTGGCAAGTGTATGTATACTTAACAGCATATAATCCCGGTATATGGGTGCCACCCAGAGACCATGGTGTTCAACCAAGTGCAACTGAACAAGCCACAGGTTGCTGCTTAGGGTTGGTGCCTACTGAGTACTTTTTAAATGGTTCTTGAACCGGTACTTGAAAAAAACAAAACAAAGCGGGATATTTAATCAGCAGCTTACAAGTTTTGAAAACTTAAACGCCTGTCGCATCTCATCTTTTACCTGGACATGTCTGATTTTTACATCCTGTAAAAAATGGCATCCATTTTTTTAACATATATAAATGAATGAAATGTTCCGGGATGTCCCGCATATTGATCAAAGCTCTCTGGCACCGTGATCCAATCAAACGGGGAGCATGCAGGTGGGACCGTGTGTGTGTGTGCAGTGTGTGTGGATCGAAAGCAGCTCTTTCCCCGCTGCCGTCCCCTGTATTGGTACCGCGTTTGGGTACCTAACCTTATTGCTGCAGTCCCTATACTCCATTTCATCAATGTTAAATGTTACCGAGCAAAATATTCAAGAGGCAGTGGTTAGTAGTATAGTAAGCAATGTCTTTTATCAGCACCCCCAACCATTGAATCAAATACTGAATCTAATGTTGCACCAACAGTTTATTCAAATATTTAGGATGTGCATCTTGCCCATAGAACCATAGTTACCATGGTTACACAGCAAGTTCTGGTGGCAAGTAAAAAAAAACAACAAAAAAATGCCATTAATACTTTACAGTTTACCTGTCCACACTAAAAGCCAGACTGATATATCCACCCGTATACAGACATACTGTATCAGCATATATATTGTACAGTATGCAAATATAGCATATTTTAATTATATTGTCAGTATTTTAGATACATCTGATCATTTTTCTTAATTCAAAGTTAATATGCAGTACAAGCACATTTTTTGCATGTATTTTGTTATTCTAGTGTTTTTATTATACTTGTTTATAGTTAAACTTTAAAAAAATCATGCCTCCATTACACATCTTTATCATGTATTTGACAACCACAGTTAAAAAAAAAGTATTTTATGTGCATATTCAGTATATTAATAGCTGATATATTAATACTTTTTATTCCCTAATATCTGTATCCATATCAGCCCCAAAAGTCAGTTGTCACTCAGGCCCTACTCCTCACCATAGGAACTTACACATGATAAGTGTAAATTCACACTTAATCAATGTTACTGATCCCAGTAATGAACTTTGTAATGAGAGGTGGCAAGCTTACAAAATTGTGACCTACTATGTACATTGAAATGACTGTGTGTGTATGTGATGTTGCTCTAATGTAGTAGATGTAGTGGAGGTCAAGAATCAGGACACACCAGAAGTGTGTGAGAGAGAGGTGAATGACCACCCTGCAGGATACTACTATGCTCCACTGCATGCATGTGTGAAGAGTCACTAACCTCTCCACAGGAAGGAACAATGGACATGTTTGTGTGTGTGTGTGTGTGCATGTGTGTGTGTGTGCGCACACACATTGATTGTATTATTATCTTTAAAAATAAACCACATAATAAAACTTGAAGTTGTGGGACCTCAGGTACATTTCAGGCTCCTTTCATTAGACCTGTTAACCTTTCATTCAACACTGCTGCATCACTCTTGGCTTCCCTCTCAAGGCCAGGTTTGGATATCTATTTTTTCATCTGGTCAAACAAAAAAGCTCAGCTGTTAGTAGCGATAGTGGCACAATGAGCAACACATAGATATTCCTTAGGAAGCTGTTACAGACACATATTTATTTTGTTGTTGCATTAAAAGAGACATTTTTAAATAAAATCCATGTGCATCCTCCTGTTCCATGTTCAAATTCACATGACAATTTACCATTTGTGAGACTAATATTTATAGGCAAAATGTTGCAATATAGAAACAAGGCAGTGGGCAAGAAAATGCTGTTACTTAATAAATATAACCAAAATGACCATATAAAAGTTGAAAGAATCTGTATTTATTGCAGAGTAGACTTTAGCCGAACTCACCCTCTGAAGCAATCATTTAGAAGATAACAAAAGTAGATGATAGCATGTGATCCACCTGATGTACAGATCTCTGCTAACAGGCAAAACAGTGTGTAGAAAAACTCTGAACACAAAGACTAAATATATAACATGAATTTAAAAAAAACAAAAAAAACGACTAAATAAATAAATTAAGAAACACTATGCACAGACTTTAAACCATGTGCTAGCCTAGCAACATGAATGCTACAGACAAGCGGTAATGAAACATTTAATGTAGGAGTCAGTTTAAAACATCTGGTGGTGAACATGTGATTATCTCACTGTTAACAAACCGTATGTGCAAATGAACCTATATACTGACTTGTGGAACTGGACTCTTTTAGTTCGCACCATGAAGCAGAGTATTAGCTAACAAGGAAAACAGCTTGAGGAAACAAATGGAATAAATCTGACATTCAGTGTACAGTTTTAATAAACTCAGTACTGTTTTTAGTACACTGACTCCTAATAGTTATAGTCATAGTTGCATCTCACCTTAATACAATGTAATTATCACCTATTGCAACATGTTTTGGCCTTGTGCCCTACATTGTGGTTATGATGGTCCAATAATTGTCTAAATTATCAAAGGTTGAAATGGCTTGAATTGCAGGCCTACACTCTATTTTTTTGTGTAGTTTGCATTGTACATCATTTATTGTGTGTTTTATCTCAAGCAACAGAATGAACAACACATAGCCATAAAAAATGTCCAAACAACAAAATAATGTGTTTGCGATGGAACAGGAGGAAGCAGAAAGCTTATTTTAGCCTGCCCCTACAACAACATAAAATACAATAAAATACAAAATAAAATACAATAAGAAGAATACAAAATAATTAATAAACAAAGATTAAGGCATACTTAAACAAATACATACAGTGAGTAAATTGAATTGTTTGGGAAAAAAAAATGAAAGCATCCAACCTGGCATGCTACAGAGCATAGTTATGACTTTATTAGAATGTCACACTACTGCTACCTTTCCCACTGTGGTAGGACAGTGAATATTTGAGTCAGTGCCACAGGTTCACTTTTAAAGCAACACACTGTGCTTGTTTTCCTAGTGAGAACAATGTGCAGAGTGCTGCTGTTTGGAGCTACTTGTTGCCAAATGTGTGCAGGAATGCAGCAGGAATGTTTGGGACTGGCTCACATTTGGTCCACTGTGTGTACCAACAGTTGGTTCAACAGTTAATCTGAATTGGCTACCTGGGAAAGTGGTCAAATATCTAAATGTAACCTGAGTTTTAAACATTAAGTAATAACGCTTCATTACAAATCATTTTTTTCTCTCAAAGCTGAGAACGACATACCTTTTAACCAGGGACACTGCATTAAATGACAAGATGCTGCCCAGTACAAGGCCAATCTCTTTTTGTCAATCACTGAGGTGGTTGTATGTTGTTAGAGCGGTGAGGGAAGTCAAGAGCAGCAGACAGCCTGTGGAGACAGGAAATGAGTTTCCAGTGTGTTAGGACTGAGTTCATGATCTGTGAATGAACAAGGACAGAAGAGAACAGGTCAGCCGGAGAGGAAAGAAGCAGCCTAAAAGCACCTTGACTCATTGGTGTAATGCTGAGTATTAAGAGCTTTCTTTGCTTTTCATACTACGGTCAGATTTAGTTTTTCCATCACAACAGCATCAGTGACAGCTTCACTACTTCACTGCACTAACAGTGCTGAAGGTCACTCTTTTTCTTTTTTTTTGACACTCCTCATCTTTTGGTGTGCCGTTGCTGTGATCTTATCTTTTGACAGATGACAGTTGGGAAAATGTCACTACGCTGGTGATATTTAACTAATGGCTTGAAACTTTTTAAACTGGTATGATCTGCTATGAATCATAGCTCATAAGCATTGATGGGTCAACTGCTGTGATCCAGTAATGATGCTGATTATTCCAGTAGTAATCAAGGAGACAGATAACCAGTATTAAGAAATCTTCCTTAAAATTTGGAGCGCTGATTTTAACGCATGATTATGCTTAATTTATTACAGCAATACAGTTTTTGAAAGCATTAGTATAAAGTTAAAAAAGTGTGAAGTTACTTTATACTTCCACTCCACTACATTTCACAGGGGAATATTGAAATGTCTACTGTACTACATGTATTTACATTATTTACCTGGTACTTTTAAGAGGAATATGTTTTCTAAATTGATATATAACACAATGATGATTAAATCAGTGGTTCCAGATGTTTTGGCTTGTGACCCCCTCACCCAAAGAACAAAAACAAACAAACCAAAAACCTGTCTCTGTCATGTTTCACATTTCTTTCAGATGTTTTCTTTACAGTCCAACCAAAGAAACATTTCCCTTCACATTGTTTCAAATAAATAACATTTTAAGGGTTAGGGTTAGAGTTCTGAAAAATGAATGCAAATTAGAGCCAGCCAGTCAATATGATCAGTTATATAGGTAACATTTTATGCATATTTAATATTTTTGCTTTATTCAAGTTTGATCTATGCTTAGTTGTTCTATGTTTATTTATTCATAGATAATTATAATTATTGTATTCCCGACAATAATATTGTTAAATTGATAAATATGAATATTCATTACATATCTTTGTCTCTAGTTTGTGATCATTTGAAGGATCTTTGCCAAAAAAAAAAAAAAAACCCAACTGTTTATGTATTCTGTATAGAACTTTATTGGCCAACATATCAGGATTTTTTGTTCCCTAATATCGGTATTGGCATCAGTCCCTAAAAGTCAGTATGGTTTGGGCCCTAATCCAAATTCAGTTTAAGTCAGCAGAATAGTATTTTCTTCTTTCCTAGAAAATCCTCTGTGCACCCCTCAGATTTATCTCATGACCCTCACAAAGTAGTTCAAACCAACTTCACCTGGAACAGCTACAACTATAAAATGTTGTTCATTATTTGACTCAGCATTAATAATGTACTAATAGGTCAGTCACGGCCTGATTTTCTGCAAACTAGTACCTTAATACTTGCAGGTGCTTTTACTTCTGTGCGTTAACTGAAGGATCTGAGTACTTACAGTATTCCACCAAACGGTTTGTCTGGGCTGGGTGTATGACTGGTTGGATCCTTGTGTTATTTGGAGAGTGCAGGAGTGCAGCAGGTGGACTCAAATACACTACAGACAGAGCAAGACTGAAGAATAATGTCTCTATTTTAGCCTAGTGCAAGCAACAACAAAGCTGACTGGTTGGAGACAAACAGAATAGAGAGCAAACAAGAGAAGAACAAAGAATCCAACAAGACTCAACTGAAAAAGCAGGACTTCAACACAAACTGAACTAATGAAACAACATGGAACAGGTGGCGCTACACACGGGCAGGCTGGGGAAGACACAGGGACAGGACAGGTGTAGAGGGAGAAACAGGCTGGGAAAACAAGAAAGAACACAAAAGACAAGACAAATCAAAAAGTTGATCCATGGGTAAAATAAATCTAAAATATAAACACACATAATCCTCTAAATGAGTTGTCACATGCTAAACTGTCAGTTCATTAAAAATATATATAGTGTAAAGCAGTGGCGGCTGCTGGTGTTTTAAACAGGGGAAGCTCCCTTTACATCTTTGTCATATTGAAGCAAAGTGGTTAAAAACAAAAGGAGTGTTTAATTGAGGCTGTTGTATGCTTCATCTATGCCATAGTAACACACTTCAAGAAAAAGATTTCCAAAACATAGTCACTCACCTGCCCAGGTAGAACCGGACAGGATATAGAGCCTTCTAGCAACACTATCTGAACTCCTCAGCCACCCAGGTAACACAACCTGAGTGGTGTGGGTCTCCTCCCTGCTCTGACTGCAGCTGGGACTGACTTTTTTTTACATTAAGAATACATACAGAATTATCTAAGGGAACATGCATTTTCAATACAATATATACATATATATCTTTGTTGTTAATTATAAAATCAACAAGACCGTAAAAAATGAAAAAAATGATTAAAATAAATAAATAAAATAGAAGTCATGTTGTCATAACAACTTACTGTATATTTGGTTGCATTTTTACACAGTTTACAAATTGGTTTATATTTAACAAATTTAATGAAGAATAAATATTTATTTCATTTTTAAAACAGACTAATGATGGGGGCAGCTGGGACTGCTGCTCAAGGCTGCTGTTAACCTGTTAACTCTAGGATTGGGAGGGGCTCACGACAGTAGGCTACCCACTGCTTGTTGAGGACAGTAACTATAGTGTTTTCATGTCAGTCTCCAAAACTCTTCATTAAACACTAGTCGCTAGTCGTTTTTGAGAAAAACGTCGCTAAAAGGAATTGGAAAGTCGTCAGACTTAGTCATGGATTTAACGAGAGTCACCAAGTTGACTGCACTGGTTCACAAAGCTGTCTATCAAGGGCTCTGAGTCCTCCAAACATTTCCTCCAATCATCATACAAAAGCAGAGCGTCATGTCCCGCCCACTGCTCCATTGACCTCCAGAGATGCTCAGCGTCCAGGGGCGGGGCGAGTTCGTCGCATTATCCATCTTATTGCAGCTTGTCCCCTGCCCAAAACAGCTATTCAGAGAAGCTCCATTGAAGCCCACTGAAGCTCTGCCGGACTGCCGTGAGAGTGAGAGTGAGAGTGCTTTTATATCAAACAGCATACAAATACATTAAACCTCTTATATACTCCAATATATGTTTGACCTGATAGCCAAGAAAAGTACCTGGATATTAGTTTATGCTGGCGATGAGTTTTAAATGATCAGTGATTTATGAGAACTTTCTTTCAACATTTAGGGATCCTCACATTCATTGCAGGGGCCTGAGCTCCTGCTACAGAGTATTACTGTAGTTAATCATCAACAATCAACAAGACACAGTGAAGTGTCCTTCAACTTGTCTGCACCAGCTGTTTCTTGAAAACAGCAGTTCTTTGCAGCAGAACATCTACATCTCTCAGCATTTACTTTGAATGCATTCAGCTATAATATTGAAATGCAATTAAGCACGTTGAGTTGCAGTTAATGTACAGAAGGGACAAGTAATAATGGAATTATACTTCAATCAGAAAATATTTCATTTAAAAAAGAAATAGAAAAAACTGTTAAGAAATGTATTTATTAGTTAAACAGTGTGGTGTGAACATGAAACAGTCTGTGTAATATGGAGTGAAACTTCTAATGATGTGACTGATGAACGGGGATAACGGGGTAGACACTGAAATGACAGCTGAGAGGTAGGAACACATTTTTAAGTTTTGACAAAATGTGAGTAGATGAAGTACAGTTGATGCCCTCAGTCACACAATTGAGTTGGAGTGAAAAGTAAAAAAAAAAAAAAATTGTGCATGAATTGAAAAGATAGCAATCCTGTAAGTACTGAGCTAAGCATGCTCAAAACAAAAAAACAAAAAAATTAACTTGACAAAAAGGTGATGGGTAGATAGGTGATGCAACGTATGAAAATAAATACAGCTGCAATGATTGTATTATTGACAACATACAATATGACTATGATTTCACACTTGTTTGAACCACACCACATATTTAGAATATTTCATTTTGGGATGGTGCAAGTGAAACTGTGTCACTATCTTAACTCCAGTTGTGTAGTTGTGATCTGCAATACAATCATAGGCCATCAAACATCTGCTGGTAAACCACTGTTAGAGCTCTATGAGACTATTCATTTGAGAAAGACCTTCCCAGAACAATACATTTTAACCCTGCTCCTATGCTCCGATATAATAATAATGAGTGTAATGATATTAATCCCAATATTCATCATAATAGAGACTCACTTTGTTTAACAATATTAAACTGTCTGCTTTAAATGGATGAATGTGTGCATCCATTCACTGTGTGTGTTTCCACTTCTTTGAATGTGGATTTATCAAGACAAAACATGTGGATTGTACAATCTTTGTTTGGAGGAACAGCATTCTTTGATGGAAAGAAATGTGGCCTTGAGCACAAAATAACATTTCATAATCAGAGAACAGACTGCACACAATTAGCCAAGCACATAGCCTTGAAATCAGGCATTTTGGCAGTGTGCGTGTGTGTGTGTGTGTGT
>JANJYP010001631.1:0-12364 GCA_024605115.1 Rastrelliger brachysoma | reverse complement strand
CACAGGTGAAATGCTTCTGTCACTACTACAGTACAAAGAATCAATTCTGACTAATCTCCTATTTCTGGAGAGTCCTTGCAGGTCTTTGTTGATGTAGGCTATAGGAAAACTTGTGATCTGGCCCTCACAGTATTAGGCATAGGCATGCATAGGCATGTGTCATGTACAAAGCCAGCTCTGTTGCTCTTTGTAAATCCATTGTGCAGACACTGAATGGGGGTCGAGCAAGTTTTTCCATATTTCTATAGCTTGTACATTCCACTGTGCTAAAGGCAGGCATCTGTGTTCAAATGCACCCGGTCTGACACACTGTTGGTTTATTTGCATTGACAAGATTTGACCGGCTGTCTGTGGTCGCAAGCAATGGCTTCACTTCGAAGCAGAGATCATCCTATGCTCTGTAAATATGTTGAACAGATTTAAGAACTCCTGAAATGATCTGTGTAACAAACACATGACTCTGACACATTTTTCCTTACTTTGGGGAAAAATGAGCCCGTAAAAACACAAAGGGATAAAAACCACAATCATAATAGGTTTCATTTGACATATTGGTCCCAAAATCGTGTTTCCATGCAATATATTCTCTAAAGTTAGCCAAAAACTTATGGTGGTTACAGAAAGAATTTGGCCACACTTGCGTAAACATGTAACTGCATATTTCTCTCAGAGACTGCATCCATGTTTGGATGACTACACTGTTGACTAAGCCAGAGATGAGCTAAAAATACATATTTCACTGTTTAGAAGCCTTGACACAAAACAGTATCATTTTGTGTTGCAGACATAACTTGGCACACATTTTCATGCTACCATCAAATCATGTAAAGGCAATATCGTAGGTAATCCTAAGATCTGTTCATGGAATCCAAATTAATCTCATATCTTTGTCAAAACCAAAGTCTCTCACAGGCAGAAGCCAGATCATAACTAAGTGCTGAGAGAGGCCGACGAACAATTCCCTGGGTGTACTGATCCTTCACGTTATGGACTTGATCCCACGGCCAGTGTGGATCAGATGACTCTCTGTGTGCAGCTCTTTGGGCCTTTGATCTGCCACCAGAGTGGATTTGCATGGTCGAGCAATGAAGTGGCCAAAAGAGGGGTGCTGGCACGGTGTGGGAACATGGACTAACTTAATGCCAGTGGGAAATAAAAGCCATGACAGCACTTTAGACCTGCCCACCTGACTTCCTGTTATTCATATGGTATCAGCATATGCAATGTGTACTTGTTCATTTTTAGGCTTTAGTCTGCATAATAGAATCTCAGTTTTTCTGCTAAAAATAGAGGGGAAAAATCATATCTGAGTCAACAATTGAGAAGTTTTAAGCATGGACAAAAGACATGGGGATCAATGAAAAATGGGTTCTTTGAAATGGAATGACCTCTGTGCTGACAGGTCAGCCAAGATGGGTGATGCCTTCACAGTTTTATAGCCATGTCCTATTGTGTGTGTACACACAGGCTTCATTCAGGCAGAACACATAAATTGTGTGATCTGAAAAGCTCTAATTCTTGGCTGAAGTTCATGAACAAGCTGGGCAAACCTCATGCCGTCCTCCCCTGTAATAAAACTAAACAATGAGGCAGTCTCCATTTTATTAACCAGTGGCTCATATGTTGGTCAGTGGTTATTAAAAACATAGGGAGCCCAAATACTCCAAACAAATGAGAAAGGAAGGTGAGCCTCTTGCAAATTTGCTATGTAATGATGGTTGGAAATGAGTCTCCTCGTCAATGTTTCTGTTAAGAAGGAAACTGTGTTTCTCCTCTGGTTGTTAGAAGAAAGTAATCGCTCCGGTCTTACAAGACTCTTTCAACACCTACAAAGAATTTATTCTGCACCATAACTTCTCTACTTCACATGGCAGTGTGGGAAATGTATATCCCCCACTTTTCCTGCATGACCATGACCGAGACATCCACAGTAAATCACTAGAGGCGCTGAAATCCCAGACACTGGTGGGGAAATAAGCACTCTGGGAAAGGAATTTATTTTGATGCAATAACCCCCCCAAAAAATGACACCTGCAGTATCAGCCAGCACTTTTACTTGCAATGTAAAATGAGGCGCCTATTGAGGTATGCTTAAGACAAAAGGTTTTAGGAGGAAAAAAAAGCTACAGAAAAATGAATTACTTTGACTGTGACGAAAAAAGCCTTTTCGTTAAGATGAGTGTCTGACCAACCACGTCTGCTTGTGTGAAACTGAAAAAAGTAGACACAAACTGTATCATGATGCAATGCTATAGCAATCCTCTGCGGAAAGTTGAAAATATATTGGATGTATGCTGATGCTCTGCTTTCACAGTTAGCCATCTATCCGGCAGTCAGATGGACCACCTCCTCATTCCTGCGTTAAAACCTACACGCAGGAAATGCTTTCAGACAGTTTCGGTCTCCCATTGCGAGCATCTTGGAGAAGCAAAACAGGAACCACATGGTTGAGGGAGTACGGCAGCCTGGGGAATGTTGGCAAGCACCTTTAAAAGAGTGCCAGTGGGTTTTATGAAACTGGAAACACAAAAGCGACGTTCACCATTAAACGTCCCCCGCACTAAGGGGTCTCCTCATTAGCCAGCATGAGGAAAAAAAAAAGATCCCAAGGAAAACATCAGCATTTGCATTAATGTGTTCAGACTGCTGGCTTCAGGCTTATGTCATGGCTGCCAAACCACATTTCCCATAACTCTCTTCTTCTACACTTTATCCTGCGTGTCTGTGTCCCCGGGCTGGTATGTGCTGAGTGGAAAAAAGCTATTGTGTGTATGTTTGCCGGGGGCCAGCTACACATGTGCTGTTAAACTAACTAGCGTGCAGACCTGTTGAACTGTGGTGGTGAGCTCCAGGCACAGCTGAATGATCTTGTTCTTGGTAGCTGTGAAGTCACTGATCCCTGTAAGAGGCGTCCTGCGTGCAGACAAAGAAGGAAAGAGAGAATATTAAGATCTAGAGATAGACTGCGGAGTTGTGTTGAAACTTTAGTCGAAAGCTCACTCAAACTGCATAGTTTGAAATCTGAATGTACAACAGTAGTGTTGATATTTCTCTGAGAACTATTAACTGTCAAGATACTACTCAGATACATTATGACTTTGGAGCGAACTACAAGCTACTAACTTTGAGCTTCATAATAAACCCAGTGAACCTTGCACTCATTACTGTGTGTTTGGTTGACTGGCCACAGACAGAATTGGTAGTAAGTCAAGAATTTCACAGCTTTTGTGCCATTTTATCTCAATTTCTGTCTCTTTTTTCCACTTCTCTGACTTATATAAATTCATTGACATGTTGAATAAACTTTATAAACTGAAAGTTTTATTTGTGTTAGGCCAATGTGTTGATTTTAAATAGCAGACAAATAATCTTAGCTAATTAACCTTACACCTTTTTATAAATATGGAAAAACTATTAACTTCTTGCCTGGACGCTGATACTTCACTCATCTCAACATCATAAATACCATTTATATCATGACATCAGCAAGCTGGGTTTAGCCAAACCTATCAAAAAACAGAAGCTTAATTTCAGCCAGCTAACACTTAATCCTGGCAACCTGCATAGTATTCTCTGCTTTTATGGTGTAATGTGTTTTGGAGCAGGTCGGGAGGAGAGCATAGTGGACTCTGCCAGCTCCAGTTCAATCTCAGCCCACAGGGAGAGTTGCATCTTAGCTCTCAAACTGTATATAATGTTAACATGGCCAGCAACATGGAGATAATTTTTTTTTTATTCTACAAATGAACAACTATATTTGCTCTACCACCATATCCACAGAGGGAATGATTCATGTCACCTGCCCCAAGTTAAATAGGCAGCATTTTAAATATATTTAATCCTTTTTCTTAATTTCAAGTTAAACTATAAAAATATCATGCCTATATATCTTTGTGACAAGTGTTTGATAAGCACATTTGTTATGTATATATTCTGTATATGTATGATTATTAGCTGATATGTGAGCTGAATAACCAAAATCTAAAATGTCAGTGTGCATGCATGTTGCAGCAAGATATTTGACCTGATTAAAGAACACACAGGTGGTGATATAAAGTATGATAATGATGATGAAGTGTTATTACCTGTCAAGCCAAGCCAGGAGGCTTTTTGCAGCCCCGATCAGTTCTACCACAGAGGTAAGAAAGTCGTTCGGCGGCTTGCGTGAGATGCTGCCATCGTACGCTGGGCTTTTCCTGCGATCGGACGTGGCCATGTGTAGGCTGTTGGTGGCAGCTCTCATCCTCACAACCAGATTCTTCAGGTTGTCTGTCTCTACGCCATAGTTCTGAAATGGTAAAGTAATTCCCTATTACAAATGTGACAACCAAAAATGGAGAATACACATACATTCATGACTGAAGAAGAGTTTAAAAAAAAACTTAAAAGGAGAGTCTTATTTACAAGAAAGCATGTTGTTTCCTGCACAATGAAAGGCTGTAATTATTTCTTTGACAGATGATTTAAATACACTTGTCTGCCTGGGCAAATTGGGCATGGAATTTCCCCTCTGGTCTCCAGGTTTGTTGTAGGCTTCATGAGGGCATGGAGTGAGAGTGTACACGTGCCATCACCTGACTCCTATCAAGTGGAGAAAACTTTGCATTCTTGAGGCTGGGTTGTTTCCTGCTATTGCATTCCTCTAATTTATAGCTGATTCATATGCACAAAAGAGCCGAGTCGTGTGTCCTCACGGGTCACTAAGTGCAGTGTAAGCCTGCAATCAACCGGCATGTATCGTTTCCTTGCAGAGAAAATTGTGTGACTGAGACTAATATTTTGTTTGAATGAATGGGTTTGGAATAAACTGTTTGTTAAAGGTAAGCAGATAAAGGGTAGCCTGGCTCTTGTCCTGGTAAATATCAGCTTACAGGGTGTTGCATCACTGCCAGCAATGCTGCTGTTATGTGTGATGTGCCAGGAGCTAAATATGCTTTGCAATGAGTAAAATGGCACGTGTTTGGCAAACAACAAGGGGGATCTGCAAGTGGTTAGTTTATTCCGCTGCCTCTTTCCAACATGTGTTAAAAAACATAGAAATCATTTCACTCATTTCAGTCCCTGAGGAAGCTTTGGAATAACTGTAGGACTCAAAAAAGTAGCTGCAGGCGGCCGAGCACATGCCACACTTGTCACGGAACGGATTACTGAAACATAAAAAGATAAGCAAACATGATCAGGATCTCTGAGTGTGTAAAAGGATTGGTTTCTCATTTTGACATACGCTTAGTAAAAGCAGAACTTTAGCATGAAGGCAGCATACCCGCATCAAACGTCTCTCCTGGCTTTTTCATTAGCAGGCTAATCACACAGTTGCAACAGCTCTGACTGGCCCACAGATGTCCAGTGAGCTTTTGTCCCACATTGCCCGCCTGAGCTAAAAACCATGTTGAAGAAAAAAAATCTGTGCTTCTAATCAAATGCAATTTTTCATTCTTGCGACAATGTTTCAAGCCAGATTTACGTTCCTTCCGTGCCTTTTTATAGGCATTCAGTTAATCTAGAATCAAGACGGCAGAAGCGTTTTGAGTATGGTCTAGTTGGGGCTCTTTGAAGGGAATATATACTGATAAAAGTGTCCTTGGGTGAAATGGAGAATGGCTATCACAACACGGCGCTTCCTGCCTTCGCCACAGGCATTACACAGATCTGACTTGACTGTAAAAGATACAAATGTCTGCAACCCTGGACACAGTGTGTGTGTGTGTGTGTGTGTGTGTGTGTGTGTGTGTGTGTGTGTGTGTGTGTGTGTGTGTGTGTGTGTGTGTGTGCTCGTGTGGTACAATGTGCCATCTAAGGATAAGTGTTACATGATACCTCGGGTCAGATTCACCCCTTGGCAATAGTAAAATACATTTACAGCACTTGTGTGGCTCACGATATGGCCGCCAGATGATCTGTCATGTACTATATGTGCAATGGCTGTTGGAGTCATAACGTGTATGTGTGAATATCATGGGGTGCTAGTCTTAAGAGTGGGTCACTGGGGTCGCAGAACAAATAAAGAAGTGTTGGGTTTCTACACTGACTCTGCAAAAGACATCTTGTCTCAGATAAGTCCAGTAAAATTAATTGAAATGTTCTTTCTTTGTCCCTGGGCAGCAGTTTGCTCTTGATAGCTTTTGGGTGGAAGGGTATGATTATTTCCTTTACGGCTGTGGGGTCATATGTTCTGCCATCAGTCATCGTGATTTAGGTTTGCTAACAGGACAGCTCGGTCCCCATGTATGACAAAGTACTATGAAGGTGAAATCTTTACTGCGTACACACATGTATTATCATTTAAAATTCAAGAGCAAAACCACCCGCATAAGATGGAGAACTGAAGTGTCAGAAAGATGAATGTGACTGCCTCAACAGGAAGTTTCTGACTTAACACTAACAGTAAACAAAAGAGGGGAAAAAAGCAAGGGGGACGGAAAAGTATGTGAAAGAGTGGGGGTTCGGGTGCTGGTGGCCTGTGTTCCTGTCAGTAGCAGTGACCTTGCCTCAGTAAAAGCTAATTGAATCGGGGCCTTACTTCCTCCCATGGGGCCAGTGGGAGGCTGAGGCCTCATTCTTAATAAGGAAACCTCTAACAGACAAAAAACATTTAGCTGCTCTGCTTCTATCAGAGGTGAGAGGTTACTGAGAGTCCACCATTCCTGGTCCAAAAATTTCTAGGAACAGAGCGGGAAGCTGAAGACAAAACGAGCCAAATGCTGCTTTACGAAACTGCATAAAACTATACAGTGCATAAAAGCACATAAATCACCTGCTGCACCTTTTGAAAGGTTCATATGCGAGGAAAGAGATTAACTTAAAATAACAAAACCATGCTGAGGGAGGCCAAAATTTATGAAGCTGGTCGATGAGAGGATTGTTTAAGGTTTCACTGCCAAGGTCAGGGGTGAACACAAACCTGGGCCTGATTACAGTGATGGGAAAAAGAGGGAGGTTATGGACCACAGTATATAGAAGACCATATGGTACATTATCTATGATGAGTAAATCTATAAAAACAAAAAGGCCAATCCTTTACGTTCCAAGTGTTTCCATGTGTCCACTTCCGATGACTATAGGTAGAGAAGATGAACTGAAGAAGATAAACTGGTAGAGAACAAACATGTTTCCATTCACCATCTCTATCTGAAATACAATCTTACTCTCAGACAGGATCATTTCCAGAGTATATGACGGCATGCTGACTGTCACATTTTTTCAGGGTGAGATACAATGGAAGAAAGACAGTCCGTGAGATGAAAGAAGGGTCAAAATGGAAATTTGAATCGAGTGCTGTCTAAACCTGTACAAAGCTGTCCTCAAACACCATTTGGTTTAGGGTTGTAGGGTATCATAGGGTTCAAGGCTATAACCAGTGGCCGCCATGCAGCCTATATAGCTCACTGATTGTGATCCAGTGCCAATCATCATAAGAGCTGAGGGATGCAAGTTGGTTGTTAAACAATTATACAATGTGTCCCACAGTAAACCAGTCCTTAGCTTCAGTATTCACAGGTAGAAGTCCACTGACCCACATCACATAGCTTTAAAACTAAAATATCTAGCATCAAATGTACTTAATCAACATCTTTCAGATCAGCATCATTACATTTGTACAGCATCTCCTGAATGAAAAAAAAGACTGCATGGCTACGTTTTAATGGTAAAAAGTAACCATGCCCCAAATGATGAATGTAAAGAATTTTAAGAGAGCATAAAGAGAGAAATGCTGACACCGATCAAAAAACGCAGGGACCACAATCTGGGACTTTTATGGCACAGGAAGTGATAAAACTCCAAATCGATCCCATCTGCTGGGAAACCTGTTTCTCCTTCAGTTTGGAGCACGTACAGTTTTCATCGCTCTATTCATGCTTTCTAGTTGAAGTCAAAAGAAATTTTGTTGGCAGTTCTTCTGGGAACTGTGGTGATGGACAACGGCTTAGCTGGTGCACCTCCTTCAGAGTCAAATGAGGGATATTTAATTGAACCAAGAAAGACAGTTCAGGTGAGTACAAGGCTACAGCTGGAAGAATATTTCATTTTGTTTGTTTGAAAGAATAGAGAGCAAATGTATGTATTCTGGTATTCTGAGTGTGAAGAAGACTTTACATTGAAGGGTGGGAGCAGGAAGAGAGGAAGACCTCTCATTTTATCTACTGAACAGATCCAACTGTTGCTTGTAGCTACCTGAGATCCACCATTAAGTGCCTGTGATAATGTCCCACAGTTTCAAACTGCCAATTCAAGCCCAAGGCCTCTCTGACCCCATCTCCCCTCCTCTCTAAGTGACACTGCTTTTCCCCAATGTCCTTGGGCTGCATCATGTGTTGTGTTGTCTCCAAACCCCGCTGAGCTGTGTGGGAAATGATGAGCCTTTCTGCATCGCTGCTTCCTTTAGCTGCCGGACCAGAAACTACAGCCTGAGTTTTTAGTGAATACAGACACCGAGACAGAGAGGGAGGGGGGAGGGTCATTGACCAAAACAGGCTTTGTGCTTTGTTACAAATTGTTAACTAAAGATACAATTGGATCCTGCGAGTACACTTTCCCCAGTAATATCCCCCTGCTGATGCACAAGCAGACATCTACTGACCAGAGCGCAGAGTAGATCGACAGCCTCCAGCACCAGCTCCTGGTGTCCGATCCTGGCGACCCCGAGCTCCTCCAGGTCTTGATGAGTGATCTTCAGAAGCTGTTCGCCGCTGATCTTTTCCCGCTCAAAGTTGCTCACGTACTGCTGTAGGCTGTCATCCAAACCTGCATGCATTGGAGGAAGTGTGAAAATAGATGAACTCATTAGACAAACATGTAAAAAAAACAGTGGTAAGAGCATTTCTTTAGAAATGTTCTGAATAAATATCATTTGAAAACAATATTTTTGCCTCAATTCAAAACAAAACATAGTGCCACCTGGAGCTGGACTACTGTATCAGTTTTATTCATCCTGTCCTAATGGTATGAGTGTGTGAGCAGATAAGGAACAGGTGGGACAGCTATCTCTGCTAGATAAAACACCATAAACAGAGTAACGGTTGAGACCTTTAAAGTCTGTTAGGCTGGTTAAACAATGCATGGCTATATTTGTGTGTGTTTGCATGTGTGTGTGTGTTTGTGTATGTGTGTGCAGGTGTGCCATCTGGGTGTGGACATTTAATATAAATGCACCAGTGTCAAAGGTGTCTGCTTACTAATATTAGGATCCGTAAAAACAAATGAGCTGGACACCGCCAACAACTCTGCATACAAGGATGTAACTCACATGAAAATGTGCTATGTACACTGCAACCGCTTCTTCTGATAGCGTAAAATGAGGAATATCAAGTATGTTGCAATATAAACAAACACACACACACACTCCTACTTTAAGTACGCAATGTGTCCTTCAACAGACTTTCAGTGTGTGTATGTAGCTGTGGGTGTAGCAGTAAACGCCATCTTTCTCCCCATCAAAGGGCGCACAGAGATGGGGCAGCTGCAGATACATGGCCCTGCGCCCTGTTTTCCAAAAAAACCTGTCAGCTGCAAGACACCCCAACTCACTTGACCCATACCACAAAACACACACGCACACACACACACACAAAAAAAAACATGCATCCTAGCAGTTATGAATGAAGAGCCACTGGGTGTGTTCAGTGGTCACAGAGTCATTCTTAAGAATGTTACCCTATGTCTCGTGCATGTGTTGCAGAGCGTGCATGATTAGAAATGCTGCTTTTATGTGTGTGCGCATATGCATTGTGGTTGTAGATTGCTACCTAACCAAGATTACCAGCTAACACGTTTGTAACCTGAAAATGCAGACATTTACGAACAAATAATACATATAAAAATAAATAATATATAATGAAATGCAGGTTGACAAGTGAACATTCAAGGCTGACTCAAACTATTCTGTGCACATAGATGCAGCTGCTTCACAGTAAATGCATTCCAGCAGTGGGTCTTTACTGTGATGCAGCTGCACAAACACTTGGTACACAGAAGTTAGTTGAGCTTACCTGAAATACTAACTAACTGCATGATAAAGGTAGAAATTCTAGCACTTCTTATGTTGGGGGATCAGGCTGAATGTTGGGGGATCAAGCTGAAATACTACACAGGATGAATAGACTTCTGCACTGTGCTAACAAAGTCAAGAGAAGAAGCTATGTTGCTGATTTTATGAATTTCTGATATTGCAGCCTGCTGCAAGAGATTTATGGCAGAAGCTCTCTTCACAATAACGCTACACGTGAGAATATACTGCACTGTGTCGCAGTAGGACTCCTTTCAAGGCCATTAAAATTCCATTATGGCATCAAAGTTCACAACATTTTCCATGAGAAAATGTGGGCAATAGTTTGAGTCATCTCTACAGAATCAAAGGGAAAATCCATCACAACTTGTTAACCATTAGCCTCCACACAAGTCAGGTCCAGTTAGTCTCATTAGATGTTTCTCATTCCTTGGAATGCTAATTCCTGAGCATGGCTTCAGAGAATTTTTTAAGCTTAACCCCTGACTGACCGGCATTGCAAGGAATTCAATTTCACAATTGTGAGGACTAAGAGGGAGTGAGCAGCAGCCTGCATCAAGACAAACGCAAGCCAAACATAAACACTGGGCCAGTCAGTTAATGTGATTAAATTAAAACAAAAGACTTGGATGCAAAGGGGGCAAATTTTCTCTTTCCTGCAGTGTTAAAAAGGCATTTCCTGTGGAGTGGTGCCATGCTTTGTGCAAAATCCCCTCACCAATCACAAGAAGAAAGGGTGCAAGGGAAAGTTGTGGTTCAGCTTATAAATAAGACTTGGTATGACTCACATTGTGTGCTTTTTTTTTGGTCCCTAAACCATGCTAATATCACTCAGACGGACTAGATATGAGAAAACAGTCAGGAAATAAATAGTAGAAGGAATGAATAAGGGGTCTATCCTCTCCTTTGGGCTGTTTTTCCCTTTCATTCATTCATTGGCAAGTGTGATCTCCCCACATATCCTTTCACTGACTTTGGAGTTCAGATTTCAGACAGCTGAGAAATTCCAGGTCACTAAAAAGGTCCAAACTGATTTGCATCAGCTTTGAATTGAAACGATTTTGAGCATGCTTACATACGTCAAAGGCTTTAATGGCAACACTGGCAGAGAACTGGAGTGAATGCGTGTTAGTGAGTAATGCAGAGAAACCGCCCACTGAATTGAGGGGCTCACAGAAGGAACGTACCACAGCAAACTGTCCCACCGGAGTCAACCATTGACACCTGAATAAAAGACGGCTGTCCCTACAGTGGGACTTATAAAACATTTATTTGGCCTCGATCAATGGCTGCCAGGGTGTGTGTATGTGTGCAAGACTATCAATTTTCATTAAGGTGAGAGAAACTAGTAAAGGAGATAGAGTGTCACGTTGTTGTGAATTGGGTGGAGGGGGAGGTGGCAGGGAGGACTGTGTGAATGCTTTTTTCAAAAGCCTGTGCAGGATGAAACACTTTGGAGGAGTTTTATGGCCTCTGTGAACCACTTGGCAAATGTCCTCAAACCAAAGCAAGCGGGTGTACGTGTAGCCTGCAGCAGAGGCAAAGACGCACGGCACCAATGTCAAATACAACTGCACTGCTGATCAGCTGGATAAACATGAATTGCTCCCAAAATCTTCTGGCAATTTCCCCTGATATCTATTGAAATAATTCTACAGTTGTCAACAATGAAATTCAAAATCATTACATAAAAATAAACGTATTAATAACAGGATGACAGTGGTACTGTAATTGATACAAACTGCTGTAAATGTATCAATAAACAAACAGTGCATGAGGTGATGTGTGTCTGTGTGTGCCACTTGCTGATCACTGTGGGGNACACAACAGTTTCAGTGTATGTATGTACACACACACACATGCACGCACACAGACACACAGACACACACAGGCATATTTCTGGACAGCTGGGAAAGCAAGAAACCCAGATACTCCAGTCTGGACAGCACAATTGGATATTGAACCCTGTTGGAGGCCATAGAGCTCTGCAGCCCACTTAAAGGCTGTGTAAGCACACATTTCTGGCAATGTAAACAACAGCACCCTTCCTCTTGCAAATGGCTGTGCTATTCTTGTCATAATCTCGACGTCTCCCATCTGCACACAGAGGCACAAAAACAGCAGATTGGGTTTTAAGCAGCCAAGTACTTGATAGCACAAGGTTCACTGTGTGTGTGTGTGTGATAAAATGTGTGCTTGACATATTATACTAGTTCAGTGCTCTGTTAGGAAACTGCTGATCACTTTTAATGAACAATGCTCTCAGTACATCTTATGCCAACATTTAGTTCTCAGGGGTTTGATTACAGAAATTACTAGAAAAGAGTGAACAAGTCTTTCGCCTCCTATAGACAGAACTAA
>JANJYP010001621.1:0-14631 GCA_024605115.1 Rastrelliger brachysoma | reverse complement strand
GTGTGTGTATCATATTTATCAAATGAGATTTACAAAGAGTGATGTGCAGCAACAGCAAATGAATTGAAATGTCTCCTAATGAAATAACAGTGTGACAAATGTATCAGGTTTCTATGATGAGATGACACGTCCAGTCAGGTGTTGTTGCGTGTGACAGAACACACACACTAAATATCACCCCCTGTGTTGTGTCCTGCATTTTACAGATTTATTTTTTACCAAGCAGCAGATCAGGGAACACCCGCTGTCAGACATATCCTACCATACAGCTCTGTCTCATTTATTACATCTGAAGAATTTAACCCTTTAGATGGAAACAGAAAGGTTCTTTTCCTTTAATTGGTTTTAATTAATGTAACTTAACTAAACATACAAAAAGGAATATAGTACAACAAAAAATAAGACCATAAAATACATTAGAAGATAAATATTCACACTTCTTGGGCAAGCTATACATTCAAACACTTTCAATGACCTGTGTCTCTTATTGTCTATTTTCAAAAACTTTCCAGGGCCTGGATTTTTTTTTTCAAATTCACAAACTTTCAAGAATTTTTTTTTTTTTTTAAAGATTTTTTTGGCACAGACGCCTTTATTGTAAAGTTGGTAGACAGGAAATGGGAGAGAGGGGGGGGGGGACCGGGGTCTGCCGCTTAAGAGCACTGCTCTATATGGCATACACTCTGACCACTGCGCCACCGAGCGAGCCAACTTTCAAGAATTTTAAGGACCCATGGGAACGCTGTGGATGGAAACCACCACCAAACCCTCCCTCAACTGTTCATAACAATCAGTCAATCACCTTGAAGGGGAAAACAATATGTATTCCTCAACCATGTATCCTGATCATTGGAATAGTGTTAGTGAGGATGGGGTATATCATGATAACTAAACCAGTAGAGGACAGAACATTCAGACTAGAATATCAGAGTGACACTGAGTCAATAAGCTCAAACTATAAAGTGAATAAATAATAAAAATAAGACATTGTCAGATTGAAATGAAATGTCGTGCTATGCTGGTCGACTGTGAACAACATTAAAGTCTGCAGTCACAGCAGTGTTCAGTCCTCACAGTGCTGATGTGATGATGCTCTCAGATAAAATGCTCCCTGTGGACATTCAACACTATGCTTTTGTGCTTTTGTAATGTTTTCACAGAGCAAGCAAAGTGGTGAAGGTCTCTGTGTTTGATGAAGGTCTGCAGTGATACCACTTCATGTGTAATGCTGCTTGTGAAGGCATATTGAATGTGTTGAGATAGTGGAGGTTTCCAGTCTCCAACACTATTAGCCAGCTGCCGTCTTTACTAGTGGCTTAAGTTCCATATCATATGTGATATGTCATATGAGTTTCTTTTACACAAAGTCAATGTGCAGATTCTGTACAACAGAGGTGTCCAGCTCATTTTAGTCCAAGGGTCACATACTGTACAGCCTCCAGTAGACCAGACCAGTAAAACCATTGTGTAAAATCAGCACTTTCATTCATTTTATCCTGTTTTTTTTCCAGATTATTTTACACAGAAGCTGCTTGACAACTTTTTTATGTTTTATACCACCACTATCACACAATGTCCTATTTTACATAGGACATGACAGTACTGTGCAAACCACCACCAATGATGAAATATTATTATTAATGAATGTTCCATTTAGGTTTAAGAGAGCCAGGTTCCTGCTATGGCTCAAGTTATTATTATCATTCTATATTATATTTTTAGATGGTTTTATTCCTATTTTATTTTTATTTTACTTTTGGAAATTTTGAATCTGCCTTTATCAATAAACATTAACTTTGCAAAGTTATTCAGTGAGCCGCATTGGATCCTAGGCGGTCCGGTTGTAGCCCACGAGCCATATGTTTGACACCCTTGCTCTAAAACATTGGGCACCTGATCAAAGTCATGGAGGTTTACTGTTAATTTAATTTAAACTGTGAGAGTTCTATTTTGTATTTTAGTTAATTATTCCATACAGTGTGAAGTACAGTGTGAACTAGTCAATGAGTCAGCAAAAAAAATCAACTCCTTGAGCTGTTTGTTAAGTCACTATCACATCCAAGTATCATCACCACTGTCACCGTCACCTTGCATTGATCAGTCCTTTGCTTTACGGTACATGAGACTCCAGAGTGGTGAATGACAGACAGGACAGACTGCTGCTCTCCCTTAAGGCGGCGTCCATCTGTTGGTCAGAGCACAGGGATCAATACAGCTGATGGTAATGATAGCTAAAAGCCTGCTGAGAAACCTGAGAGTCTCTTTTATCCAGGGCTGTCACCCTGGTGGGCTATCAGTCTCCTATACTATACATACATCCACACAACACGCACATAGGGGTCATGGTGGAACATCAGTACTGGGGTCAGATTAATACCCAAAATTGTTTATATGATTATATTTACTGTATTCAAGTCTGAGCATTAATACTATAAGCCTGTCATCTACAGATAATATGTAGAAAGCATGTCCACATTTAGTACCTGACTGATACTAGAATTTTGAATAAATCAATACATTGGCCGATAACACACTTTTTTGCAGTGTGGTTATCAAACCCTTGTCACATTAACATGATATTTTACAATGTAACTATAAACTTTATTGTATAAAGTGACATTAGTGCACTGAAACAGTAGACTTCACTATAACTTTAAAAAATTAGAATTTCCTTTCAATAATAATAAAAAAACAGCCAAAACAAATATGTGTACATATATTAAACTCAAATTTAAAAAAAAGATATATAAATATATTTAAAATGCTGCCCATATAACTTAAAATATATATTAGTGCATATCAGACAATGTATATATGCTGATGAAGTGTTGATTGCTAATATAGAGCCTCTTATATATGAATTTAAACATGATTTCCTATGCTATACAAATAATTGAATTACTAATTAATACAATCATCATACAATATATATATTTCTTAATGTCACAATGAGCTCATTATAATAAAAAAGAAAACAAGCTGTGATAGTGAGGAACACATACATTAAAACCTTTTATTGTAGCTGGCTACTATACTACTATAAAAACCTTTACGTTTCAACCTATAGGCTTCAGCTGTATAGTATCATCAGGTAATATGATCACATCACATGACTCTGAAGGTGCAAATCACACAACATGGTGTCCTCCCCTCAGAACAAAAAGCAAAAAGTAAAATATAAAGACACATTATGTAAGACACATTATCTCCACTCAATACAATTATATGAAACAAGTCAAATCAATACTTTCATTTAGACCTGGATACTGCGTTGTGTTTAGGTGATGTATCCAGAAGGACCCAACATTGCTCCATGCCCTGCACCCTTAGCAGACAATCATTTTTATTACAGCACTCACTAAAATGTCTTGCCTGGGGTAGTGTGTGTTCACCACTCTGACTAACTACTTCTAGTTTTAGGAACAGAAGAAAAGAGTGTTCAATAATGAGCTCAGGGTTATTTTACTTTTTTTTTCTTTCAACTTTTGTAAGAAGTGATTTGAGGGACTGCATGTAACCATGATGTGTGACAATGATGATTACATTAAAAGCAGTTCTGGATTAACATAAGAGGACCATACAGTACAATAGAGCCAAAATGAGCTGAGGGTCTTTACTGTAACCCCTCACCACTTTAATCTTTTCTTTATATTGTGTTCACCTTCCAGCTAAAAGAAAAAAAAAGGTTCAAAGTGACCCCTGCTTTTTGTATTTTAGATGTAGATTCCATTAGTCAGCATATATGAAGGAGGTCAGGGAGTGAAATAGTAGAGTAATTAAAGTATCTTTATTGTGTAAATGAAGACAATGAATGGGTGTTCTCTTCTTCCTCCACCAACACACCTGTCCACAGGAGTACACAGACATTTTTTTGATGATATAATTTCACATTAAAAGAGAACTCCGGCCATTTTTGACCCCTATATTATTTTCCCCGAGGGTGACCCAGTGTTCACCAAATATGGGCATGCACACTGCTTGGTATAATTCAAAGTAATTCAAAGCCTAAAAACTAGTGTCCTAGATTTCAGCATGAACTGTCCCACATTATAAAATACACACATTCTGAAACATTAATATGTGTCATTTTCTTTGTGAGTACATTATCAGTGTTGGCTTCTGCTTTCTATGTTTCACAGCTGAAATATGGATGCTAAGCTTTTTTAACAGTTTGTTGGGAACAGTTTAGGGTCTGACTGATACTGGAATGTTGGGTCTGATGCTGATAGCCGATATGTAAATCATTAATTTTATAAATAAAAAATATATAGATATATACTTTTTTTTTTTTTGCTGTGATCCCTTAAAATCACAAGATGTTAAACTTCATTGTATAGAATGACATCAGTGCTTCAACTTCACTGGGAATTATAGTTTATATAGCTAGTTATAAATAACTAGTCGATAACTAATTATAACTAACCAAATTACAAAAATCACATATTACAAAAAAACAAAAATTATTCGAGTTATGAAAAAGGCTCAAAAATATACATTAAATATAACTTTAAAAAAAATATTGGCAAATATCAGACAATTATAGGCCGATAAAGATACATCTATGATAGGTCAATATCGGCTGACTGATATATCTGTCAGAATGTAGAACAGTTATGCATTTGTCTTTCCCATGCTTTGTGGGTGTGTCATCATCATTCATACCTACACAACCAGTGGCCACATTATTAAACCAAGAAATTCTTTAGAGCACATTTTTTAACGTTTTTTTTTTAATAGATATAAACTCTTCATTTTGCTCTCAGTGACACCACAATGATGCATTCGACTTTAACATGTGCCCACAAACCCTTCTAGAAGGTCAGACCCAGGTCCCACCACCCTAGTCTCATGTTTCTGTGGTGAACACTGAGATTGTACATGCAGATTGTGAGTAAAATGACTCTCCATGCTACAGCTATGAATACTGTTCTTGGACAAAGGGCTCTAAATAAAGAGGGATGTAAAGGTTAATTGTTAAATTGCTTGGGATTATGCACCACAGTATAACAATTACATCATGAAGACGGTGAACTTTGGGAGTCTTTTGGTGTTTCTACCAGTCTGTGACAGTTTCCCACTTTTCCCAACTAACCCATCTAGACAGGAACAAAGTATATAAATATAAAAAAGGAAGTCATTTCTTATGTTTCCTATCTCCACAGTTCTATCTTCTGTTTCTCTAAGATCACCTCAGTCTTTTTTTCTTCACTGTCAAGTGATTCTCTAACTTGGTTTCTCAATTGTCCCCCCCCCCCCCATCAGAGGTTTAAGAAGCGGCGCTGTGCATGTTTACATCTAGAGCGAGTCGGTGGTGAGTATAGAGAGATTGTGAAAGTTGTCACCTGGCTCAGCAGATTGTCGGGATGAATCCCAGCAGGAATGTTCCACACATCTGGAAGTGAATGATTTCTTTTTTTTTTATACTATCCTTCATGTTCCTTATGGCAGAAACTGTCTAGAAATACCATCACTTTATGTTGCAGCTTTTTAAATTTTTTTTCTAAATGTGTATGACTGACAGCTTTATAATACCCAGGAGTCTTAAGTGCTATTACTGTGGAGAGGAAAGCGGTCAGGGGCATAAAACAGAGCTGTGGTGAACTCACAATGTTTTATGTTGACATTGGGGGAAAAAAAACAAAAAAAGCCATTAGACTGCTGCTGAATTCATAAGAAGCTGACCCAGAATCCTAAAGAGGAACGGTGAATGCTTCATGTTTTGTCAACTTTCTAGAAATATGCAGCACAGCAAAAGAAAAACTATTTAAATGTGATGATTCTTTCTGTTTTTTAAAAAACTAATCTTCCCTCTGAGTTGTAGTCAGCATCTCTAATAATCAACTTTTTATCTTTTTATATTTGACATTTTTCATCCAAAGTAGCAGATATTCCAACATGGAAATACCTTCATTGTAGAAACTTTATTTACTGCATATTGATTTATTATAATGCAGCTTTGCTCCTCTCTCAGCACAGATTAGAGTAGAATGACACCCGGAGGTGATTTCTTTAGATAGCTTTGTCTCTCTTTATTATACAGATTGGAGAAGAATGACACCCACAGGTGATTTCTCTACAGGTTCATTTTTTCCAATTAATTTTCAAAACTTTTTCATAATGTTTTATCACATTTCAATGACTTATTTTAAGTAGTTAAAACAAAGCAGGCCCACATAGACACTACAGGGTACAGTGCCATGATTTTACACTTTTTTACCTCGTAATTATAAGTTTTGGATTTGTGGGAATCAATTAAATTATGCACAATAACCACAAAACTGCACCTCAGTTCATGGTCTTATGTCCGTTATCTTTGAAATCAAGATTGTTTTGGAATTGGGATGGTCCAATCATCAATCACAGTTTTTCTAATTTCATAACTTTTCTAGGAATTTCATGACCGTAGTATTCCTGTCTCTAGGTAGGTTTGTCTCTCTTTATTATACAAAGATGCTAGAACTGCTCTCTGTTAAAATATGGAAAACAACAATGTTAGTGGATCTTAAAGAGTTCAGATGTGTGTTCCTACATCAGTGCACTTGTACACATCGCACTTCAACATGTGTTGCTGTGGGTCATATTGATCTGTAAATGCTGAAACATCACAGCAGCTAGTGTATTTTTCCAGGTTTTTTTTTTTTAATTGAAATTCACACTGTTCAAGTCCAGTGACTATCTTCCAACAGTTAAAGAACAGTCCCCACTTCTAAGCAGCTGTCTGCACTGCCTGCTGTCTCACTATGAAGGTGTAGCTACATCAACCACGTCTTCATCACTACATTGTCTCCTGGTCCCTAGAGAAGCCTTTCAACACTTCACCGCCATCCTACAGTAACCAACTGCCAGAGCTGCTAGTGACTCACCGATGTGCTAAATAGTAGAAGGTGTTTATGAAGCAGGTTTCCAGCTGGTGGAACAGAAACTAAGTGTGAGGTGATACAGTTTGTACAGTGTCACTTTGCAATAACAGTTTTCAGAGTCTCTGTTCCAATACACCTGGAAAGTCATATAAACTTTATAAACTTTATTATATATGAGAATGGCAATAAAACACTGAAGAACTGATATATCTGACGCTATTTAATGACTGCAATGTAATCTGTAATTAAAGATTGCTGGTAAAGATATGTAGCTAGGGATGCATATGGGTCGATACCTGATACGATCTGATACCATTATTGACTTAATAAACTGTTAATCTAGCTATATGGAAGAGACTGATATAAACATTACTTTCATAACTTTGTAAAACACAAGGTAACAAATGAATACCCAAAAATCAGTGTGGCAAATTGTTATTTATTATTGAAATAATAAATGATTAGGCACCAGCAGCGACATGTGACTTAACTGACTAGGCCAACCATACAAAACAAACAGTAATCACACTTATTCATTAATTAACATTCTTATAAACAGAAAATCAAATTCCACTATAAAACACAGCAGCTGAAACAGAGTAAACAACTAACTTCACCGACTAGTTCAACCATACAGAGCAAACAGTCATCACATTTCTGCATAAAACTTTAGTGCAGTCTCACATCATTCAGTGACGCTGTGACCCAGAATGTTCACTTCAACAGCAGTGGCAGGTTCTTTGTCCAAAAAACAAAAAAAAATTTCTACCGTACTCTCTGTGCTGTACCTCTGTTTCTTTTCCTATCCTCAACATTGGAAACAGTGCTGAACTGTCTCTCACTTTCTACACTAGTGCAGGGGCCACAGAGGTATTTTATGGCAGCGATAGCAAGTGCAGTGTGTGTGTGTGTGTGTGTGTGTGTACTCCATAATGTAGCCATCACCTGAGGGCTCTCTGCTGTTGGCTCCTAAGCCTCCGATGCCCTAGAGTAGCTGTGATTCTCCTCAACTCTTCCTCATGCACGCTTTGCAGAGTCTACACTTGTAAAGTATCTGAAACAAAAATAAAACATAGGATAAATTACAGGCAATACTGACTACACATCTGCTACTCTTATGTTGTTACTGTTTGTTTTGTTTTAGCTTTAACAACAATATAATTTATGTAACAGCGTTTATTGTTTATACTAAAAATCATTTCACACCTCAGTCACACTAACTTTTTGCATATGACAATAAAATCTGAGTAATACATCATAGAAATGAACGTTCATGAGTGTATTAGTGCATTTAATAACAATAATAATAATAATAATAATGATAGGGTGGATTAGTGTGACTAGTGACTAATGTGACACTTAAGCTCCAATGTATTAATCTCTTTGTTGACAACACTAAAGTGAACATGATCGGTGTCAAATTCAAGCAAATGTGTCGTGATAGAATTCATGTGACTGTGGTTATGATGTCATCAATAAGGGCGGCAAAACAGCCACACAGGAAGTACTGTACCTCTTGTGAAGACCACTGAAAAAGTATCTCACATTACCCGGATCCATCCTATCTCATGTTCTACTCATAGTAACTTTAAATATATAGCATCTTATCATATCATAACATCTTACCACAATAAAATGTTACTGTCAGTGTTATAATGTCATGTAACAGGTTTACAATCTTACCTATCTTTATATGTTGGGTCAGATGGGTGCTTTTCATATTCTTTAATCCCAGAGCAAGCCTCACAGCCAGGGTATGTTTGAGGACGGTGACAGCTGGAATGACATCAGAGGTGGAGGTGGTGAGAGAGTTTATTTTCCGGGTTAGCTTTTCAAATGGTGCCAGAATATTCATAGCTTTTTTTTTTTTTCAGCGAAGCCCACTGGTTAGATGTCAGTGTTGCGGGCAGGTCATAATCCGCAACATAGAGTTCTACCATCATGATATCATAAAGTACAGTGGGTGCTGTTCCACCTCGTCTTGCTGCAGGTGTTGAGGTTGCATTTGCATCTGGAGCTGGATATCTTGTAGCAGTGGATATGCAAGTGGAGAATCTGACTACAGCTTGTGGCATCATTCACACACCAGTGACAATAGTCCCTTAATGATGCTATGGTGAAATTAGTTTGAGGTTGTATATTCAACACATATTCATTGTGGGTTTCACAGTGGTTTCTGATCTTCTGTCACTGTGCAAAGTAAATGATTTGTGGTTTTATATATGGCACACTAGGAAAGTCTTTCTTCAACAGCTTTAACGTTATATTACCTAGAGATCCCAAATCCATTCACAAAGGTTCTGCTCTGTGGGACCAAACAGACACCTCAAATATCTGGTGTTTGTCATAGGATTACAAGCTGCAGTGTATGAGCCTATGGCCTTTGTCATGTTGAGAGCATTGTCCCTCACTGATGTACACTTTTACAATTCTTGGATGTATGGAAAATGGGTCCAATTTGATCCTGAACAGTATGTGAGGCTTACAGTTACACACTGTAGGTAGTTACTTAGTGAGGTAGATGTAAATAATTATATCATTGGGATTTTTTTCTTTTCCTTATGCATTATTTGTTTCTCCTAATGAATAGATGAAATCAACTTAAGTAACATGAAATAAGATTTTTTTTTTTTTTAGTTAGTTAGTTGTTGTACTTTTAACTTCAGTTCACACTGTATGCTAACACTCACTCACAAAGTTACACATGAACCAGCAGATAGGAACATAAATGCGATAAAATCTGATGTAAGAAGCCCGAACTGTGCTGTTTGAGCTCAAAGAGTATTAAAACAGAAGAGTGATACCTTCATTCAGCATTCAGAGTCCATGGCAGGTAAACAGGTGTCCCAAAATCAGCTTCACCGTCCTTGCCATGTTGGGTGGAGATAAGGATGAGTCCATTGGCTTTGCTAATGAATATAATGAAGTTATCAAAATCTATTCAGAATGTTTTGATTGATGACGTCTCTCACTTTTATCATTTTTATTTATTTCATTTTACTGCACTTTACATGTACATGCTTTTAAAGCTTATTTATTGCACTATATTTTAATCTTTAATATAATAGCATTCCAACCATATTTGTGAAAGGACATTTTATGACTGCCTTTTTGGTCGAGCTCCACAGACACACTCTCTAAATGGTGATGATTATTATTATTTCATGCAATACCTAGTCATTATGGCTGGGCAAGTGATGCAGGTCACAGTGATCTGTAGCTACTTTGCATCAAGTGGTGCACAGGAAAATTGATCACTTAGTGGAAAACGGACAGCATCAGCTGTAACCAAAAGCCCAGTGAAGAAAATAAAAGAAAGAAGGAAAAAAATGAAAAGAAAGAAGTGACTGCAATAAAAAAAAAAAAAAACATCTAACATGAATATAGTGGTACTCTCAGTGAGGAGGCTTCCTGCACTCTCTTTAATGGCTCCAGTTTGAGTTTGTGAAAGAGTTGGACTCACCAGTTTTTGCAAAGTAAAAGGCCTCTGATGGTAAGAACCAGTACTGTGTATGTGCATTTAATCTGGTGTGACAGTGTGACCACATAATGTAACATGCATTTATAAATACTGTGGATAAGTTTAGCTGATATGATATGTGCTTAACATGCATTTGTTGACTATGATGCTGCTGTAGGCCTGTGTGTGTCATGTGTGTTATATGTTAGCCTCTGCAGTGTATGAAGCTGCATATGGTTCACATGATGACTCTTAAAACTTGCTTTGTGTAGGCTTTAGTTACATGTATCAGTGATAACGGCTGTGCTGTCTGCCTGGGTGGTTTTCAGTGAACACTGATATCACAGTCACACATGACTTGAGATGATTTCATCTATTGTATCATTGTCTTGTGATTTGGAACTGTCCAGGGGCTTCTAGGAGTAATCCAGCCTTGATGACTGTATGATACTTAACATGGTTTCAGACACATAATGCAATGTGAGCATTTAAATGACGAATGGTAGGTTAAATGTTAAAAAGGACTAATTAACCTAAATTAAATTTAAAAGATTGGTTAGCTGAGGAAAAGTGAAACCAGAATGTCCTGAAGAAGCTCCATGCTGCAAAAATATCATGCAGGCAACATACCTCATACCTCCACACTGATGCAAGTCATTCTTTGACCTCTAGAAACTGTGTGCAAAGCACACGCAATACCCCTAGATACAAAACACAACAGAAATTAATTAAATGAATGAATGAATAAACGATAAGAGTGAAAGTGTTACTGCTGAATGTACAATCTCCAAAATGGTCAGGGAGGAGTGCAAAATAAGGGGACACCTGCAATGGGCTGGCACCCTCCTCTGGGTCTGGGTGCGGCCCTGAGCAAGAGCACACAGCAAAAACAAAACAACAAAAACAAACACACACACACAAAAAACCAAAAGGGATGTGTGGGTGGTTTCCTTAGCTGACCCTGCTCCCACCTGTATTTTGGTAGGAGGGCACTCATCTGCATCACTGGGGGCAGGTGAGTGGACCTATTACTACGGCGTGCCTCTTACCTACTTATTTATTCTGTTTATTTATTCATTTGTTTGTTTTTTCTTTCTTTCCCCCCCTCTTTTTCTTTTTCTTTAATATATCTATCAATACTATTTCCATTTCTTTTTACCCCCTCCTTTTTACTCTCCTCTCCCCACTCTTCTGCCCTCTTGCACACATAACACTAACACCACACACAGATCTGCTGTAAATGTAACTGTACTGTTTTTGTTTGTTTGTTAGTCTGTCCTGCATATCTTTTTTTTCACCAATAAAAAAAAGATGAATACCCCTGAAATCAACTGGGACTGAACTAAAAAAAAACATCCAAAGAGACTCACTGTGATTGTTATGATCCAACTACATCAGCACAAATGAAACAGAACCAAAGTCACCTCCAACTAGACTGAACAACACAGGTTTGATAGGGATAGGGGTGAATACGACAGGGAGACTGAGTGAGAGGATGATGAGGATGATGATGAGGGACATCTGTGGAAGAGGGTGGGGGAGCTCATGTGAGGGGAACAAGACGAATGCAGTGAAGAGAGTAGCAAGATCTGCAATGATAGAGTAAAAAACAAAAAAACAACAGCTGATCCCATGACACAGTTTTAATATGAACTTTAACTGTATATTTATGATTCTATCTTAAACAATAGTTTGGTTCCAACTGTGTAGCAACTGTATAGGGCGGGGGTCTAGAACTCATTTTGATTCAAGGGTTACATAAAAGTGTCAAAACCACTGCATAATAACCTACCAGTAATATATAATATGTCTTACAACTTTACTATAATAAATCAAAAAGAATGAGTTCAATTTCAACCGTATTATACTCTTTTTTTTGTCATATTATTTTACAAAGATGCATTTCATGTTTAACATTTTGCTCATAAATTATTTAAATAAATTTGCACACTGAATGATTTAATCAAACTTTATTGGTACAGCACTTTTCATACATTACAATGTTACACATGATGCAGGGAGGCTGCGGTACTGCTGCTGACCCAGTGCTTCACATTGGTGGTTTGTTTAAACCACCTTAGTTATTGGTAACTTTGTCTAAAACATCTACATGATACATTTGTTTAAACAATAGCATGATAGGACCTTCAATATGAAACTCTCAAATTCCTGGCTGGTAATTTACATAGTGTTGCTGTTGCTTTCGGCGAGAGTCTCAAACAGACGACTTGATGACGCCCACATTGTTTTTACCGACAGCAGAGATCAGCTGCTGATGCTNCAAACAGACGACTTGATGACGCCCACATTGTTTTTACCGACAAAAGAGATCAGCTGCTGATGCAGCGGGCCCAAACCGGTAAATTTGAACATCTAATTCTAATGGATTGTACGATACAAAGGGCAATGGACTACTTTAAGAAAGAACACAAAGACAAAGAAAAGAGATTCGAGAGGAGGAGTATGTGCAAGATTGAGGAGACACGGCTCCGGATTTCTTCAACCTACCATCACACTTTCCAATGTGTGTTCCCTCAACAATACACTTGAGGGAACACGATTAGCTGCACGAGTGAAGTTGGAAACAGACTTCAAACTATGCAATCTAATTAGCCTAACAGAGACAAGGTTAAAGCCTGAAACAGCAGTTCCAGTGCTGGTTACATAACACTACAGACAGATAGAGATGAGCACCTGTCTAGCAAATCAATCGATCAATCAATTATGCATATTTTTGGACAATAAATGGGCCACACAGATGCACATTCAGGAACAAGCCTGCACCCCGAACTACAAAATTCTGACTGTGTCATTTCAGCCTCCCGAGGGAATTTGGACAAATCACAATCATCCCGACCTATGTACCTGAATTGAAACATCAAGAGGCTGCAGATAGGATAGCTTTAAGCTAATGCTACACTCTTACACTCACCAGACCATATTTATTCCGGGCAACAATTGAATCGAATGCAACTGGACTTGGATTTGCTTATGAAGACGTTTCATCTCTTATTCAGTTCGTAACATTTCTGTCTGACTAGTTCTCACTATTCTGACACACAGTAAAGTTAGACCCAGGGTAGTGTCCACCCACCAATCTCCACTAACGAAGTAGACTGTATTGAGGAGCTTATTAACTGGTGCAATGATAGTGCTCTTTTCATTAACGAGGGAAAGACCAAAGAGATGGTGATAATGAAACAGAAAAAATCCTGCTATGACTTTAGACCTGTTGTAATTAATAACCATCATGTAGAGGTGGGAGAGGAACGTTCTTAGACTCCACCCGTAGTTCTACCAGAAACAATGAGAAACTAGAAAGCAGAAGTCATGTGGGGTTGGCAAGGATATTTTATGGACTGTGTCTAGGTGTATGATTGAGAGTGTGCTGACATTTGATATGAATATTTGGTTTGGAAGCCTGGGAGTGAAGAACAGAAACCAAGTATCCAGAACTGTGAAGGTGGTAAAATTGTTGGTAAAGGGCAAAGACAGTTGGCAGACACACATGAGACGTAAGGCCCAGCACACTGTGTCTGGCCCCGTTTATAAAAAAAATAGCCATCAGGAAGGCTGTACACAGCTGCAAGAGCGACCAACAGCATCTACAAAAAGTCATTCATAGCAAAGGCAATACTAGTCAACACACAGTAGTCCATGCAAGAAATCCATATTTGTCTTCTTGATATCTAAATGCTGTGAAAGTGTGACTGTTATTTGTTGCTGTATTTATTGTATATTTATTGTGTTATTGCATTTTTAAACCCACCTGTGGAGACTTTTGTGGACAGTAAAGTTATTATTATTATTATTAAGTAAACAAAACAAACAAATGAAAGCATTAAGCATTGGAACTCATTAAAAATAGAAACCCAGTGAACTCAGGAAACACCATCATAACTCTCCAAAATGTGTGATGAGGAAATACCAGAGGTAAGATTAAAATAAAAAAAAACATAAAAATAAATGAATATATTAATACATGCATATATTCATGATATACAATATGTATTCAAATATTAAGATGGAGAAAAATAATTGGAAATACTTGTCTTGAATTGTCATACTTTGCAAAGTTATCCAGTGGGCCAGATTGGACCCCTATGTGTGCTGGTTTTGGCTCACGTGCCTTATGTTTGACAGCGCCGGTGTAGAGTATAGACCCTGTTTGCTTCATATAGAGTGGAAGAGCTCATTTAAGATGATCTGATGACACAACATTGTCATTGTTCTCACTACAAGGAATTAGGACAATGAAGAATAACATACCTTCTACTTCCACATGAAATAACTTTGAAGAACTCTGATATC
>JANJYP010001620.1:0-24535 GCA_024605115.1 Rastrelliger brachysoma | reverse complement strand
CATGCTGTGATTGAGTCTAGCTACTCTGTTTTTCCAAGTGTTTTGCAGGCGTATCCCCGTGTTTTCTGATTCCAGTGGAAAATGATGGGCTTGTTCCGTATAGTAATAGAGTTCATTGCACTTGAATGACAACACTAGCATGTTTCCAATTGAAAAGTTCTTTATAAAGAGATGCTGAATGACTCTCTTTGTGGACAGTTGACACAAACCGTGCTCCACAGTTTAATCTGAAAAGTGATTTTTCTCACTTCAGTGTCATGCAGATGGCTCACCCCTGTGATGTAAACCAGCTGCTTCACATAATCACTACAACATGAGTTGGAATATGTGCTTATGTGCTTAATATACACTGAGATATTACTAGTGCTTACAGAACAAGCTGTGGGAGAGCACAATGGGGCTGGCTTAATAATGAAGCCAGAAGTTATTCCCTAGGGTCAGTGATTGGATAGAGTAGTTTGGCAGGCCACCAGGAAAAGGGTTAAGTAGAGGGTTCCTCTCTACAAGAGTAAAGCTGAGGCAGCTGGCATAGAAGTATATATTATGCTGAGACAAAGACAAATATTTGTAAAGAAACAGGGGTTAGAAAGAGAAGGAAAGAAAGCCCAGGTATGAGGAAAACACAAGTTATTAAAAATGTTTCATATGATCGCTGGTGCAGTGTGGTTTGGGCCTTGATCTTGAAGGTTCTGGCTTCACTCCCTCCTCCCAGTGGCTCGGGTGGCACCGGGCCGATACAGTGGGCGCTGCCTTGAGGGTTGAAGGTCAAGCCCAATGCGGCTGGGCTTTAAAGGCCAGGCTGGGCTCACTGCTCAATCAAGTCTTTGTCTTCTGCATAGGCCTCTATGTGTTCAGAGGGGGCCCTTTGCACAAAGCCGCCACAGTTCTGCTGAACAGCTTTAATAGCTAAATAAGTTTGTGAATTAAGAGTGTGGAATGCTTTTTTTCCAGACTCCTTTTTTTCATCCCACCCGTCACGTCTGTACTCTGATAGTTTCATCACTCTTGATGGAAGTGGCGGTTGACGAGGGGATTTCCCCCCCGCTGGAAACAGTGAATGATGCACAGGAGAATGGGTCTCGGAGTAAAAGAGCTGCTCGTTAGCAGCAGGGCACAACCCGGCACTCTAATCAAAAGATCTCAGGCGGCGGCAGTTCCACACTCGCCAGCCCGNCACTCTTGATGGAAGTGGCGGTTGACGAGGGGATTTCCCCCCGCTGGAAACAGTGAATGATGCACAGGAGAATGGGTCTCGGAGTAAAAGAGCTGCTCGTTAGCAGCAGGGCACAACCCGGCACTCTAATCAAAAGATCTCAGGCGGCGGCAGTTCCACACTCGCCAGCCCAAAACGTCAAAGCGGCAATCTCAGAGAGAGTTGGGGCTACAAGCTGCTGTTGACCTGGCGGCGAGTACCCACTCTACTGATTAGATTATATGCGGGTCAGATGAGGCGCTTTGATGAGTAACTTTGATGTTGCCTGTCTTCTGGTTCCACATTCAGTCCCAACAGTTCTTCATATAAGTCTGACAGAAANTGAGTAACTTTGATGTTGCCTGTCTTCTGGTTCCACATTCAGCCCCAACAGTTCTTCATATAAGTCTGACAGAAACAGTCAGCAAAGTAAGCACTCAAGCATCCTGCTGGGCCATACTCAAATCTGCAGTTGTGTTGTTACAGTACATGTTCAGCTCACTGAGTGTTTTCATAGGCAGTGCTCAGTTTATTTTGTCATAAATGAGGCTTTTCCTCACCAGGAACGGGATGTTTTGTTGTGCCAATGCTGTGTGTGTGTGTAAGAAAAGGAAATTTAGTAGTGTTTAATATGGCTGTTTACCAGCCAAATCTCAGGCAGTGGAACATAGGCTTCTCCTGAGGTCTCTAACATGACATTAACATACTGAGACATAAATCTTTAACTTTTAATTAAGTTGCTCCTGGTAATGATGATAAATATCTACTGTTAGTGACCACATGTCTGCTGATGCTATATAGTTATCAAGTGATAATGGGAAAGGAGGAAACATTATGCTGCAGTGTTTTAAAGTTTCTGCCCTCTCTAAGTGTGCGCGCATATTTATTGTTTTGCACTTATTTGGGCATGTATGTTTGTACTTACAGACTCAGCAGATCCCTGCTTAGAATGTGATTCTTTGCTTTTGGCATAGCAAGTAGCATCTGACTGCAAGAAACAGTACAAATATTGACTTCCTCCCTAAACCCACACTGCCAGTCTGAAATCAGAGGCTGGCAGGCCTGTCCTAACAAAATGCTGGCAGGAGTATGAGAACAGGGCACCCTATGGGCTGGATTATTTTAAGTTTCATGGGTTAAACCTTTGACATTGGAATTATAATAATATAGCTGACATTTTGGTTGATAATTAGTCACTGGTATAGCTCATCAAGATGTCTTATACAATTAGTTATATATAGATTGTGTCAATGTATCAAAAATCTAAATATAACCAGAGCAGGAAACTTGATTAAATATTAGGTAAAACTATCTTTTTTGCCATAGTTAAGCACTATGACATGCAACGACTCATGATGCTGAGTCAANAAATCAGAGGCTGGCAGGCCTGTCCTAACAAAATGCTGGCAGTAGTATGAGAACAGGGCACCCTGTGGGCTGGATTATTTTAAGTTTCATGGGTTAAACCTTTGACATTGGAATTATAATAATATAGCTGACATTTTGGTTGATAATTAGTCACTGGTATAGCTCATCAAGATGTCTTATACAATTAGTTATATATAGATTGTGTCAATGTATCAAAAATCTAAATATAACCAGAGCAGGAAACTGATTAAATATTAGGTAAAACTATCCTTAATAATTTTTGCTGATTCTTTAAAATGCCAATCTTAGAATAATCAATGTGATAGATGCAAACAAATGGAAAATGTTATAATCCTTACTCGTTCATTTGGTTTGAATAAGGTGCGAAGCTCAGTGGAGTTTGTGTCACTGTTTGCTTGCCAAGGCACTTAAATAAATCGGCGTGTCCTCATGATACATTGCATAAGAAAACTTTTTCATGGTGTGTTGTAACCCACTTATGTAGCAAAAGGGTGGAGTTTTCATGTCGGGCAGTACGAGCGCAAGAAAAGAAGGGANATGTTATAATCCTTACTCGTTCATTTGGTTTGAATAAGGTGCAAAGCTCATTGGAGTTTGTGTCACTGTTTGCTTGCCAAGGCACTTAAATAAATCAGCGTGTCCTCATGATACATTGCATAAGAAAACTTTTTCATGGTGTGTTGTAACCCACTTATGTCGCAAAAGGGTGGAGTTTTCATGTCGGGCAGTACGAGCGCAAGAAAAGAAGGGGAGAAACTCGCTATATTTCTTTGAGTGATTAGAGAGAAGGGTCAGCCACAGTGTAGTCATTTTCTGGGAGCAGAAAACTCAAGCGCGCTTTCAATAGACATTAAAAACGTAATACAGTACAACCAGCTGTGTGTTATGCTTCAAGAGTGAATCAGTTAACTCAAAATAATTGGCATTTTACTGACAATATAAATCCCTTACATTACTAGTAAGTTCGCAGCTTCTGTTTGATTTAAGTCAGAATACAGACTGCATTACATTCAATCAGGTGACATATTTTTAAAAGCCAGTCAGACCAGCTAACATAGGCCTTTCTGTACACCACTAATATAACCCCTGCTGCAGCCCCCTCCGCTGCTCTCCTGCTTGCCTGATGTGTTTGACTTGTTGGAGGGAATGTTGAGGCCCGCTTCCCAATCATTCACAGAGGATTTTCTTCTTCTTCCTCTGCAGCTGCTGGCACATTAGTGGTCCTGAGTCAAACTCCCACTGAGCTTGCAACTCTCTGATATCATCAGTGTTCAATCAAGAGATCATGCTGCCAACTCGTGGCTGTGCTGTTTTGGCTGATGTCCATATACTTTGTATTTAAATGTTTGCATTGATTACAGGGCTCCAGGCAAACCTTTTTCACCACCGTCCATAAAAAATATTTTAAGTGTTCTAAACTGTCCTGAAATCAAAATATTATTTCTGCACTATATAAAAGAAGGCAGAGGTTGCTTGGAGCTCTTAAATCACTTAATCCGCCCTTGTTGATGCATGAGAGTTTTCCTTAATGATTTACTTTAAAGATTAGACATGCTGCTTTCGATAAGTGTAAGTGTTTCCATGGTGAACTGTGCCTTTGAAATACAGTGGTCTGGAAAGATTGTAGCATGCTGAGTGCACCAATTTCTGTCTTGGATGATTGTATAAATAATCCTTATTAGTGTTTATTTATTTCTTATCATTCCCTGTTGTTTGTTTGGTTAGTTGTGACCCAGTAATGAAAAGTGCCAGATGAAAAAATTAAACTGTGCAGCAAGAAATTGCTGGTCTGTAGCTCTACTTTCTGCTATGTTATTTTCGAAAAGATAATTAATCTTTTCCTCATATTGCACCACCACCCATCCACTATCAATCAGATTGCTACATTTTATAACCCGAACTGCCCAAATGCCACAGATATAACTGCAATATATGCTATGGCATTTGTGCTATGCTTGATAAGTTTTCGGTCTTGCACAGAGTAACCAGCTAGTGATGGTAGCTATAGTAACAGACATGCATTGTTGTATTGTTTAGTTGAGAAGGGCCTATTTGAAGTCTCACAGATTGACATGACACACCCACTTTACTATATGACACAGCCACTTTACGATGTGACAGCCTCCTTCATGCATATACCTGACATAAGTGGGTGTGTTGTGCAGACAGACAGAGCTTCTTGGCTCAGTTTATAATTCGCTAAGTGATAGCTTAAAATAAATAAATAAAATTAAAAAATGACATTCGTTTTTTCCAGAGGCGTCCCATTTTTACCACTAACACATTCAATATCATCCCTGGGAGAATAGGATGCTGTTCATCTTGAGCCTTGATTGTGCAGGTTTCTGATAGTGCACTCATTGCTGATTTCCGACAAAGGGGCTTTATCAGTATCCGTCTGACATTTGTTGTATGTATGTATGCCGGGAATGTGTCTCCTTGTCCATTTCCATAGAAAGACCCAGTTGGAGAGGAAGACATGCTGTGATACTGTAATTTCATGGTTATATTTGAGTATGTGGGGGCAGAGCCTGCCTTTTTCAATGTGTGCCTCATGTTAGGGCATATGTGTGGTGCAACACTGCAGTTGTCGGTTTTGGTGCAGACCCAACCACAATTGAGATATGGAAATAGACGCCATAATTTGTATGTGGCTCTTATATAAGCCACAGTCATGCTCTTCAGTTTTTCTTTCTCAAACATTTCATCAAAGGCTTTCCTTGGGAAAATAATTCCCGAACAGTATTATATTGTCTTTAATAGACTTTACCACTTACCGTACTGCCTGAATAAGGCTTATAATCGCTAAACTGTGTAGCAGATGGACATTAATGTTGAGCCTGTGGTTGTTGTCAGTTATTGTGTGGTTTAGCTGACAGATTCTCCTCCCTTCTCTGTGTTTCTAGTTTATTATTACAGAGCTCTCGTCAACTTCACCGATTCCCTGGTCTTCGTCCCAGAGCTCGAAGACATCTTCTCTCCAGCCTTTAAGGAGATCTCTGAAGCAGTGGTGGACACGGTATGCATTTTCCTCATATGATAAAGCCTAATGAATGGCGGTTCGTATACAGTAAGGCTACCATATAAGGTTCACGTGTATGATTCATGACTTTGTTGATTTAAGCATGCATGACATTATGTCTGGCTTGTTTATTCCCACCTAACCAAATCTGTTTTCCCTCCACAGCTGGAGTCAGAGTACAACAGGATTCCAGGTGTTCAGACAGTCAACGTGGTCCTCATTAAGTAAGAACACAAATCCTTTAAATCATACTTTGTGTCACCCAGAGTAGATACCATGCAGCTATGTGCCGCTGTCTTGGTGTCTAACTCCGGCCAAGTTATATTTCTTTCCCTCTTTCCAAGCTGCACAAGGCCAACAGTGTATTCCTGTAGTCAGTAATTCATCACAATTGTAGTGAGTAATTCCTCCAAAGAGAAAACTTACCTCTGAAGAGCTTTCCGGTGTAACCCCACAACACACTCCACACACTCAGAAGCCTTACTGGCCTTTGTTGCTCCTTGCAGGAAAGTGATAAGACAGGATGGCGTGGATGTATTTGTGGAGTTGGATGTGGGTTCTGACTATAACAACAATGAAGAACAGATCCGCAGTGTGCTGTACAATGTGGTGAAGGAGGGAGCCATCGCTTCTTATGTGACTTCAGTCCAGGGCTTTCAGTTCAGACAGCTCGGGGAAGGTAAGACCTCAGCGACTTCAGCAACAGCACATAACGCAGCCACGAGGTGACGGACACTTTTACATATTACTTTGCTGTAACTTGACAGCAAATGAAGGTCCACCAGAGGGGTAGGCGGTGTCATTAACATGTCCCTCTGGTTTTGTAGCTCAACCTGTGCCTCCAGTGGAGCCTATAGCAGTGCCAGGTTTGTACTGTGCCATGTGTGCTGCATGGAGACTGAGCCGACTGTACTGTAGAAACTGTAGGATGATTGTAGTGCCTTTAGAAAGAACAGTCGAGCAGATCCTTTCTCATGATGTTGGAATTTTCCAATGACCTTTACTTTGACTTTGAAGTACAAGTAATGGTCATGTGGTTTGAAGAATGTTTTGCATGGAAGCACCAATGTAAAGTAGACCTCTGAGTGTGGCCCGTCAAGTCCAGTAGTGCACAGTGAATAGGAAGGACCTTTGCATGGCATGAGTTTGATTAGGACTATTGCCGTTCACTAAGCAAATTCTACCAGCTCTGTACACGGGCATGGCAACTGATAAAGCATAGTGGTAAACTTAATGTTTATCTTCACCTATATGATAGGGTTGGGTTTATCTATGTAGTCTGTCTGTTTATCATCTAGTATCTGTGTCTGTCTGTAGTCTGTCTTTCTATCTGGTCTTTCACTGTCTATCCCCCATTTTGTCTATCTGCCTTTCAGTCTATCTGTCTGTCTGTTTATCTGTCCACTCTATCTGTCTATATATCCGGTTACATAATTTACACCAGGCAGAGTATTTTGTACAAAACAATTATAAAATATGTTATGAAATATTTATAAGTTCCCTTGAAAACCTGCGATTCACAAAGATAGTCTTTACAACATGCCTGAGTTTCACTCACTGTAGTTGTCTGATAGCTGAGGGGATGCTGTTGTTTTTCCACGTCATTATTTTTTATGTGTGCTGTGATATGACATTAGTGTAGTGTTTTGCCTCTACTGTAGTCTTGGCTTGCATGTCTTTGATCTTTCAACACACACACCTCCCCTCCTCCTCCATCTGCATCTCTTAGTAACCCCCTCCATCAGACCCTGCATGCCAGATGAGCACAGGTGTGGTGATGGGACATGTATCCTGATGGAATACCTGTGTGACAACAGACCAGACTGCCGAGACATGAGTGATGAGACGAATTGTGGTGAGTGGCTTCAGCTTGACTGGTCGGCAGGTCGTAACATGGTCGGCTGTAGCATGGAATACTGACTTGGTGACGCGTGATTAACATCTGTAGTTCTTGTCGTATCCAGTATCTCAAATTGAGCAGTTGTTGAATTTAACCAGAGATTTGTTTTAGATACAAAACGGCCGATCTCTCCAGTCACCCCACCTCCTCTCACCACAACCACCACCAAGAAGCCCCCACGCACACCTGTCATACCTGGACCCTGCAGAGTGGATCAAGCCACATGCCAGACGGGAGAATGCATCCCTCGAGACTACCTCTGTGATGGAGAGAGAGACTGCTCGGATGGAAGTGACGAGTTCAGATGTGGTAAGTAATACAGCCTTGTGTATTTGCATATTCTCAAAAATCAAAATGCACTCTACTGTAATTACCCTCTGGCTTTTTACAGGTACTCCATCTCCCTGTGAACCTAACGAGTTCAAATGTAATAATGGTCGCTGTGCCCTCAAGCTTTGGCGTTGCGATGGGGACAATGACTGTGAGGATAACTCAGATGAAACAAACTGCCGTAAGTCTCTATTTATTTTGCTTTAAAGCTTTCTGAGCTTGAATTGAAACGGATGTTTACGAGTGACTAAAAGCTGCTCTAAATCTCCTTCTTGTCACTCCTGTAGCCACCAAGGGTCCTGGTGACAGGTGTGCTCCTGAGCAGTTTGAATGCCTGAGCGATCGCACCTGCATCCCAGCTAGTTACCAGTGTGATGAAGAGCCAGACTGCCCTGACCGCTCCGATGAGTACGGCTGCAGTAAGTTTCACACCAACAGCTGTCTACTGCTCTTACGATCTCTCTTTCTCTCTCATGCCTTATTTCCTTCTTTTCTTTTACACTTTTTTTTGCACTCGTCCCTCTCTGCTTCTTTGACTCTTCTCTGTAGTCACCCTCTGAGTCCCTTTGTATGCTGTGACTAATTTGCTGTGAACCAGACTCTTTTCACACATGTGTTGACTAAGACACAGAGCTTTTTGTGAACCGTCCATTCCTGAGAACTGAAAGGGAATTGTCCTTCCATAGTAGCAAATTATATTTCCTCTGACTTTGGGGCATTTATGAGCTTCACTGGATTGCCAAATTCCAGTCACATGCCAACCTTCTTGGACATGTGCATTTATTATGTGGCTTAAACCCTATCTCTTGTTTTTTTGATATATTACAGCACCTCCCTCTGTGACAAGCCCACCAGAGGAGAATGTTGTGGCGGCACGGGGGTCAACGGTGACATTCACCTGTCGGGCTGTTGGAGTGCCAACTCCCATCATCACCTGGAGATTGAACTGGGGACACATTCCTATTAGTAGCAGGTGGGTTTAAGGAGAAATTCTCCACACCTCATCAGTACTGTAATTAAAACTAACTCACTAAACTAACAGTATTACAGAATATTCAGGGTTTAAAAAAATACTGTTGAAATGATTTAGAATATTGACGTAGTGGACATGCTCTGAATTTCTAAATATTAATTTTGGTGCTATTTTAAGGAAAACATTTTGCACAGTTTTGGAAAGCTGCCTCAAACAAAACATCTGCATCTGCTTAGAGCCAGTCCCGCCTAATTGATCTGCAGCAGACCATGACGATTTGCAAATTAGTTTTCTTCTGTACACTACTCTCACCTGACATATGATGACTATTCTTTGAGACCACAGTCTTGCCAGTTGCCAGTTGTGTTAGCTCAGTGTTTCAGAACTACCTCAATGTCATATTTGGACCTGTGATTTAATTACTGGCATATTTGTGGTGTACTGCAGCTTTGCAATCATGATCACTACGAATAAAAATGATTTTCCAAAAGCTGTTTCATAATGTTCATTCTGGGTGTAGCCTGCTATGTGTGGTGAGGTACTTAATGTTGAGTTTTATACATTTTTACACAATTATATTTCCGCAACAGGGAGAGTCAGAAATGCAAGATTTCCTCAATAGTTGACATAGAGGCCTAATGAGAAAAAGGCAGGGTAGTCTTACTTGCTTTAAGACATACAGTGATCATTTGTGTTGTATTTCTGCACTCCCAGGATCTCCATGACCAATGAGAACGGGCGTGGCACACTCACCATTCGTGACGTGAAGGAGGCAGATCAGGGTGCATACACCTGTGAGGCCATCAATGCTAAAGGCCTGGTGTTTGGCATCCCCGACGGAATACTGACCCTTGCATCAAATTCAAACCCAAGTACTGACCCCTCATTTTTTTAATGTGTGTGCACAATGAGAAACATTATTCATAGTATGAATATACATTAACATGTGTCTTTTTTACTCATCTTGTGCTCCAAAGGCAACTGTCCTGAGGGTTACTTCAGTATGTCAGGTCGTTGTACGCCCTGCTTCTGTGCTGGAATCACAAAGAACTGCAAGGCCACTGGCCGCTATCGCAACCAGATGAGTCTGCATTTCACTGATGAGGACGACTTCAAAGGCACTGAAACTTATGATAACATAGATAATATATTATGAAATGGAAAAAGTTTAAAATTAAATGATTGTGTGGTTCTAACATTTAGACTGTACAACAGTCTGAATGAATCTTTTATANTATTATGAAATGGAAAAAGTTTAAAATTAAATGATTGTGTGGTTCTAACATTTAGACTGTACAACAGTTTGAATGAATCTTTTATGTTTCTGGCTTCCAGGAGTGAATGTCACTTACCCATCCAGGCCAGGCACTCCTCCTCTCTCCTCCACTCAGATCCTCATCAACACTGACTTAAAAGAGTTCCAGCTTGTCGATCTGTCACGCCGTTTCCTTAACCTTGACTCTTTCTGGACCTTGCCTCGCCAATTTCTTGGCAATAAGGTATAGAGGAAAATTCTTTACAGGCTAAATTTTATTTTACTTTTTACCACACATTTGAAAATCATTCTATCTGTGTTTAGATTGACTCCTACGGAGGATCCCTGAGTTTTAAGGTGCGCTATACATTGGCCCGCGGTCTCTCTGAGCCTGTGGAGAAGCCGGATGTGATTCTTGTTGGAAATGGACGCAGGCTTGTGTACCGCAGAGGCAATGGCACCCCTCCCCGAGAGGTCAACCAGAAAGAGATCAAATTTACTGAAGTAGGTGTTGGGTTATTGAAAAAGACGAGTTTCTGTAGCAAAAACAAGCACAGATTATGTAGAAGCCTGTGATCTTATATGTTATAGTTCACCAAAACAAACTTTTCCCTCTTCAAAAATAATGAAGAAGGAATAAGTAAATATACATTTATCAGTTTATCTGCTTGTTTTAGGAAAACTGGCAGCACTCCTATGGCCGGTCTGTGACCCGCGAGGACCTATTGATGACACTGGCTAACTTGGAGAGCATCAGCCTCCGCACCATTTATGACAACCACATGGTCAGTGTGGCACTCAGTGATGTCGTCATGGATATCACCTCCGCGGAGTTCAGCACTATGGGTCATGCTAAGGATGTTGAAGAATGCAGGTAAGAAAAAAAACCCTGAGGTAAAGGTCAGAGCTTGATATTGAGGATTTAAGTTGGAGAGAAGATCCTTACAAGCTGTCAGCCAGGAGTCTAAAATTAAAGCAGCCTGTTTGGACATGTTCATTGTGCACATGATTATGGTGAAGAATTCTGTACAATTGTACAGAAACATCCATGTATGCAAATACTGCTTTTGAAATGTATCTTAAACCCTCCCTACCTGTTTCTTATTAGTATCTCCATATAAAACCCCCTAAAACATTTTGACTGTTCTTCAGGCAGCTGTTTTTTAATGTACAAAACTAGGAATGTTCTCATTTTGTAATTTGACGTAATCTGACTCATCATAGTTTGTATTGAAACCGTTTGAACAGTATGAGTCCCTGCTTGATGAAAGTCATATTTATCATTCCCAGGTGTCCTCCTGGATATACAGGCCTGTCCTGTGAGATGTGTTCCTCTGGTTTCGAGCGTGTCCCTGGTGGCTCCTATCTTGGCACATGTGCTGGCTGTAACTGTAATGGACATGCCAGTGCCTGTGATCCCATCAGTGGACACTGTCTGGTAAATGCCAGTTTTCTATTAGTAGTCTTCACATGATAATTTTGAATATCTTGTCCTTTTATAGAAGTAAATCTCACATCATGTCTTTACTGTTAACTATTAAAGAATTAAGCTTGTTGGAAATAAAAGATGTTTGTCTGCTTTAACTATTTTGAGTGAGAGAATGAGCACTATGTTCTCCCCCCCACAGAGCTGCCAGCACAACACAGAGGGTCCTCAGTGTGACAAGTGTCGCAACGGTTACTTTGGTGACCCGAGCCGTGGTCGCCCCGATGACTGCAAACCCTGCCCCTGCCCGTACTATGAGACCTCACGTCGGTAAGGTCATACACCCCACCCAGACCACACACACTGAACACATCTACAGTACAGATAAGGGAACACACACGGATACCCACATCAAGGCATCAGTGGGAATGCAGTGAACTGCTTTGCCCTGCAGTTATTTATCCCCAAACGCTGAGGTTCAGATATTTGAACACTGGTTTATTCATTCAACATGTTACTCATTAACCCACTGCTGTAAATTTTAACCTATGTTTCTTTGTAGGTTCTCTGACACCTGCTTCCTGGATGTTGACCAACAGCCAACATGTGATGCCTGCAGGCCTGGCTACACAGGAAGACGCTGTGAAAAGTGAGAAAACTGATGAAAAAATTAAACACTTTAAATACTTTGAAGATAGTGGTGATGTAGTATCAATGCATTATAATTTGTGGTAATGATAAATATTATCTTTATACTAAATGACATGATCATGATGGCTATTAAAAATATAACTCACAAAATCATACAAATATGTTTTTGAATAACACCTTTAATGACTTTATTTTTCAAAACAAAGTTACAAAGTGCTGTAAAATAAAAACAGATTGCAAGTAAAATTAAAGTAAAAACATTGACATTAGCACAACAAATATCGACAGTTAAGAAAAAGCCATATGATTAAACGTGATTTTTAAGAGAAGATTTAAGAAGAATGAAGATTGATTAAGAATAATGTTACAAGCCATAACAAATGCTTATGATAACTTGGTCAGTCTTATACTTTTTTTTGTTTCAGATGTGCTTCTGGTTACCAGGGTAACCCCCTTCTGACTAATGGAAAATGTGTCCCTAACCGTGAGTTTATTATTGAAAATCTAAAATTCGGCCATAACATTGACAAAAGCTGCACCTGGATTGTTTTACCTGTTGTATGCTTCAGTAATTCACAGATATCACCATGAGGAGGTTATAACCCTATGTAATGATTACCACCATTTTTTTTCCCTTCATATTTCTTAAAGTTGACTGTAGTATGCGATCATGANATCACCATGAGGAGGTTATAACCCTATGTAATGATTACCACCATTTTTTTCCCTTCATATTTCTTAAAGTTGACTGTAGTATGCGATCATGGCTCAGGTATGCAGGATGGCTGGAACACTTCCAGGTGCACTCTCCTCCCTACATGTAATCTAATTTCTTTGCTTTCTCCCTGCAGAAAACTCCAAGTGTGATAACAGAGGAACTATCAACTCCAACAGCAGACCATGCACCTGCAAGGTATACATGCAGTATAATCAACTGCAAAGTGAAACATTGGGATTATATTATAACCATATCTTGTTTCATAAAAGAATCTGTGACCTTCTATAAAAATGAAACACTTTACAGATAGGTTTTATTACACTTGTGCATCTGTTTGAATGCTTCTTTGTGTGTATGTTGCAGAACAATGTAGCAGGCGCTGTGTGTGACGAGTGTAAGGCTGGTTTCTTCCACCTATCAGAGGCCAACCCCGACGGCTGTCTGCGTTGCTTCTGTATGGGTGTCACCAAACAGTGTGCCAGCTCCACTTGGAATAGAGACCAGGTACAGTAAATGTCTGAGCTTTGAATGGCAGAGGGAGGGGTAAATATTATCAAGGGTTGACTCAGTGTTTGTGCAGCCATGCTGTATCAGCAAATCCTTTCAGACACTAAATGGTGAGATTCAGTATGCAAACAGTGATTGGCCTGGAGTTTGAGCACATGGAAATTTCAGTTTCCAACTCAGTCTGACAAACTGTTTGTGTCTCTCAGGTGCGGGGAGGAGTAAACGGGCAGCTCTTCTCCCTCTCTAACAGTGCCAACACTAAAACTATCTCCGAAGGCATCTCTCAGAGGGGCTCCTCTGAAGTTGTCTACCGCTCCTTCTCCAACATCCCCAACGACATCTACTACTGGGTCCTGCCTGAAAGCTTCAGAGGAGATAAGGTGAGATAAAACAACAAAGAAGGGAATGGGCTAGGGGAGAAGAGGAAAAAGTGTTAGTCAAGCTTGATTTCTCTGTCCTGTCCTACTCAGTCATGCCCCAACATGTTGACTCCACTTATCCACACAGTGAGCCTTCTTTGAATCTTTGGCTTAAATTCACAGTGAAGCCCAACATGGGTGTCTTGTAACTTCCTCCACAGTATCATAGGGGTGAAATACCTTTCCACCATTCAACCACTGTGATGAGTTTTGTTGAGATAAGCTTCTCTTTTCACCATGTTGCTTGAAGGTGACGGCCTATGGTGGGGAGCTTCGCTACACTGTGCGTTTCGAACCATCTCAGCGCTCATTGGTGATTGACGGTCAGCCAGATGTGGTTCTCCAAGGCAATGGCATCTTCCTGGAACACTACTCTCAGACCAGGGTCCTCCCACGTGTCCCACAGACTGTCACTGTGACCTTCCGAGAGGTGTGTTTCATTTTTGGTCGATGGAGGGGTATCATGTAGCTGAATCTGAGTCCTTCGTCAGTGTTAACTTTGCTCTGCTTAACTCCCGGTAGTCTGCATGGCGTCGCGCTGATGGGCAGCCGTGCACTCGCGAGCACCTCCTGATGGCTCTGGCTGATGTTACTGTCTTCATGATCAGGGCCACATACGCAGACACCATGGCTGAGAGCAGGTATGATGTGATTCCTCTGACAATACACATCTCATACATATACCTCAAAATGATTCAAAGAACATACTGGGAATCATGTATACTCAATACATCTGTAATTACGTAAATATAATAAACATATGGCAGGATTTTATATTTTATTGGTCTTCCTGTGTTAAACAGTATCTCAGACATCAAGATGGACATTGCTGTTCCTCACTCTACTGGTAATGATCGTGCTCTGGAAGTGGAAGAGTGTGCCTGTCCTCAGGGATACAGAGGACCTTCTTGCCAGGTATACATGCTTTCACACATCACCTGTTAGTTTAACAGAAACACTTAATTTCAGGGCAACAATAGCTATTGTTTTCGCTATTAATCAGCCAAATTATTTTCTTAATTAATCATTTAATTGATGAAAGAATGTAATAATGATTAGACATATTGAATAATAACAGTAGTACAGAGAAAACCTTCACATTTGAGAAGCTGTACGTAATAGAGAATTTTTTTCAAATCAGCAGTTTTTTAACTTTATTGACTAATTGTTTCAGCTCAAGTTAACTCCACTCCACTTCCCTTTTTTCTTTTTAATCTGTATCTCATGATCTTCATCAGCAGAAGGAGAGAATCCCCATAACATTTGAGTAAACCTTGATGAAGACTGAAATCTAGTTAAAAAACTCACTCACTCCTCNATCTCATGATCTTCATCAGCAGAAGGAGAGAATCCCCATAACTTTTGAGTAAACCTTGATGAAGACTGAAATCTAGTTAAAAAACTCACTCACTCCTAGCTTGGATCTTTTTACCAACCTTCAGTTTCCAACTTTAAGAATGAACTTTCATGTCTTGTTTAGTTTTAGTTTGGAGAGAGGAACAAAGGGAAAGCAATCATAGATTCGCCCAAACTTGTCAGGAATAGCACAGTAACACTTCTAAGTTTTTCCATTGTAATCCTTGATGATAATTACAGTCTGTCTCTCTACTGCAATACAACAAAGACATAATCTTCATTGTCATCACTTGTTTCATAGCTGAGTTTCTTTTCTATGCTGTTATAGGAGTGTGATGATGGTTACACACGCACCAGCTCTGGCCTTTACCTTGGCACTTGTGAGAGGTGCGACTGCAATGGGCACGCCAGCAGCTGTGACCCAGAGACTGGCAGATGTCTGGTAGGTTTCATACAACTCTTCTTTTTTTTCAGTCTTCTGCCAATGTTAACCTACTTTCATCTCTGCAGTGGAATGTGCTAATGGTTACTTGACGAATCCCAACATGTGGGCACACATTGTCATTCGTACGTGCATTATATCTAGCTGTTCAGCAGATCTCACCATGTCTTTATATTTTTGTGACCAAAAGCAATGTCTTCATAACACTGCTGGGCCAAGGTGTGAACGCTGTCAGCCTGGTTTCTATGGAAATCCTGCAACGGGTGGTGCTCAGGCCTGCCAGCCCTGCCCCTGTCCTGGAACCGCATCCAACAACCAGTAAGTTCATGTCTAAAAGTCTTTTCAACTTCAAGTTTAGATCACAGTTACCGATTATGTTCAGTGGCAGATTTGATTAAATAAACTGTTGTACGTGCAAAAGCTGAAGCAACCCTACTCAAATGCACTATAATAACAAGTGATAAAACTGCATGTTTTATTGCTGCTGCATATTCATAAGATCTTCTGTTCACATAGATTCTCCCCTTCCTGTTACCTGGAGTCTGACGGTCAGCCAACCTGTGACAACTGCCCCCCTGGATACACTGGTCGACGCTGTGAGAGGTACGTCCCCCTTACCGTTTTCCTTCTGCTTTTCCATTTCCTCTATTCCTTCTTCTCACGTTCATCTGGACAATGGTCAGGGTGTGGGGTTACCGGGCCGGCAGGCAGCAAGGTTAGCAGGGACTGGCACTAGCACCCACTGGTTTCATTCAGAGGAAAGGGATATAAGCATGTGTGTGTTTTTTTTCATGGCAGCTGTTATTGAGCGGTGTCAGTGGAGGGATGGGAGATGCAAATTGTTGCCACCCATTCTCTAATGTACCTATGAAGTTTTCTATTGTGTCTCTGCTGATGGATGTTTTTTTGGACTTATTGGTTTGCAAAATGTAAGGTGATACTGTGGTAGAATCATGTTTGTTATAGGAGTAGGGACCTTTTGAGGTGCTGTGAATGTCATCACTCAGATTTTATTGTTTGTCAACAATAAATTTGCCAAAGTAGAAAAACAATGTTATATGTCCTGAGGAATTCTTTAGTTTGGCTTTTGTCTTACTTCAGCTTTCTTCTGTCCTTTGTTTTAATTTCCTAAGTCTTGTCAGAGGTTGCTTTCTGCTTTAGCTATGTGCTTTGCTTGTTGCAAAATGTGAAGGTGTTGGCTCATGTGATCTCTGTGCACAGACCAAATGTATTTTCTGGGTCTCTACGACATAAATGTAGATGTGACATTTATGAGGACTCCTGTCTGGCTAAATGAATCTTTGCCATTCCGAGGGCAAAGATGATAAGGTGAAAAGGGTGTAAAACGCAACTTATGAATCATTTATTATTTGATCGTTTCTGCCTGCATCATACCTGATTCTGCTGTTTTGACATTAAGAGAAGAGATGCCATCTTCAGGCAGTTGTGGGGACCACTTCCTGGACAAGCAGATAGAAGACTTCCTACCTGTTGGATGTGGAGCTGATGCTGTATTCAATTTCAGCTGGGAGAAACAGATAGTACCATTGGGCAGTGGGGATGATGATGATGATGACAATGATGATAAAGACAAGCAGTTGCCTGTTATTACCGTAGGAACCACAGTCATTCCCAATAGGTCTTTATTGTCCACTGCTGCTCATGATCACACTAAATCAGCAGTGTTAGGCATTGTCTCAGTCACTCCCAACAGATCAGTATCCAGACTCCCTCCACGCTTCACACCCAATCCAGAGAGCAGACATTCCATCTTCCACCAACTGCTCCGGACTCACCTGAATACCTTTAACCAGCGCCTGAGCATGCTGGAAGGCAACATCCTCGATATGAAGGATAGCATTCATATCATGGAGAATCAACAGAATCATCTGAGCTCCCAGCTGAAGGAGCTCATTAGTATTCAGCCGACTCCGGCAAAGAACATAAAGGTCAACGAGCTTGAGAAGAGCTACCAAGATATGGAGAGCCGTCTGAACAGACTCGAGGGAAGGATGGAGATCCTGATTGATGGTTTCACAGCCCTGGCTCAGGAAATAAACAAGATGAAACGAACTAGACACATCTCCCGTTCGCCCCCAGAAAGGGTTGCCCTACCTCCCCTCGCCACAGTCCTAGCACCGCCAATGTACACACCACCACAGCCTCCAGTCAGACGTATAACTTCAGAAAGGCCACTTACCAGTAGAGCCACAGTGCCCAAAAGTATACCTACCCCAGACCTCCCTAGAAATAAACCCACCACTGCCCCTAAGAGAAGCACAAAACCCAAACCAGCAGCCACCACTAAGCCAGTGAAAAAGACCACAAAGGTGCAGACAGTATCAAGGACATCCAAAGGTAAAGGCTCAAGTTCAGCCACAAAGGTAAGGGCAACCTTGAAAAAACCTAAGACTACATCTAAACCTAAACCTAAAGCTACACTGAAGCCTGAAACAAAGAGAACAATGACCAAGAAGCCTCCTGTGAAAGCTAAACATGTTTCACAGCCAGGCCAGACAAAACCAAAGCAAGTTAAAGAAAAGGCAACAGTCACTAAATTTCAGCTGGAGCCACCATCTCACAAACTGAAGCCTGCAAGAACACACCAGGTGCGTAAAATATCTGATCAGTCTAATAAAAAGGATTCTGCACAACCTGTGAAAAACAGTGGTCGTAATAAATCATTTAGATCAGATGCACCAGTTGAAAAGAAAGTCAAAGATGGCAGAAAGTCCTCAGATGATGATTCAAAGAAAACACACAAGAGTAACTCTAACCACAGTAAGAAAAATGAGCATAAGTCTCATAAATTAGTCGCTTCATCTCACAAAACAAAGAAGTCTGTTAAGAAAATAACCCCAACCACAAAACCTACCAAGGCAACCACTACAAAGAAAAAGTCAAACATAACAACAAAAAGAACTCCTGCCAGAACCAAGGCTCCTACTACGAAAAAGAAACCTAATACAACAGTAAAAAAGACATCAAGTCCAGCAAAAACCTTGGCTCCTCCTGCAAAAAAGGTAGTTAAAAAGCCTCAGGAGAAGACAACCTCTCATTCTTCTGTTTTGGACCTATTGAACCTTTTAAAAGGAAACTACAGATCTGAAAAGGAGAAAAAGAATCAAGATGGATCTCTTCACGTTGTCCTGGGAAAGCTGGCCATTCCTATCAGAATTATCCCAGATTACTAGGAAATAATGTGTTTCATTATTATTATCATGACTATTATTATTATTATTGTTATTATTATTATTATTATTGTGATTATATGCATTGTTTTTATCTTTTGGATCCATATTTATGTATGTTATTGGAACCGCATCTATGGAACTTTATGGACTGACACTGTGTTATTTGAGAAGGACTTTGCAGATGTTTAATGCCATGCTGATGTGGTTAATTTTTATATTTGGTATTAACAGCTTTTAAGGTTTTATGACTTTTAGAACTATTGCACAGAATCCTGCTATGAAGAGAGAGCATAGGCTTAGTATACACTTGTCTTTTGTGTCATGGCTACACTACCTCAAGCTTTACAGGTGTCAATCCCAAACCATTGCTTGGTTTTTTTTAAAATTCATTGCCCATCATACCTGTCCCCTATATTTACATGGGTATGTCTTGAAAAGTGGCTTAGGTTATATATGTTGGTGTCCCGGAAAACCTTTCACCTCCAATGCACCCTGCCCTTGTAAGAAAAGTCACTTATTTGTGAGGGTATATGTATTTTAATCAATGAAAGGAAACATGTTGTGCATATTGAGGATGGCTTCAGCTTTCCAATGGACAGTTCACTATTGCTGTAATATTCAGTCTAAACCTGTGTGTATTTTTGATTGTTTTAAGAAGATTTGTCAAAATGACTGAAGCTCTAATGATAAAGAACCACTACATGATGAACAAGACCTTCTTAATCTTAATACCTGCTAGATCATGGATGTAACAATATTAATTACATTTGATAGCATAAAAGTGTTAGAAGAAAAAGACTTGCATGCACACATATGTTGTTATTCATCAAACTATGAACAATAATGGTGCTAAAGTGAAAATTTGACACTAGCAGCAGGATATTAGAAATCTTGTCATGTTGCTGGTGTTACACTTTGATCTAGATCGATGGATTGCTATGAAATTTGGTATGGATATTTATGGTCCCCAGAGGATGAATTGTAGTGATTTTGGTGATTCTGTGACTTTCCATTTAATACTACAAGCACATAAGTTTTAATTTTTACGACCAGATATTTAATGACAGCTCTACTTGGTGCTTAGTGTTTGTGACCATTCTAACACACTAAATTATTATGGTAAAAGTGGTATAAAATGTACCTTCTAAACATCAGCATGCCAGCACAGCTTTGCCTAAGTACAGCTTCATGGAGCTGTAGACTTCCAATGTTGTTTTCTGATGGATTAATCTTCTTGGGCGCATGAATGTGCTCAGCAAATTTCATGGCATGCTGCCAGGTAGATTATGTATCTTGGTGAAAAGTAGACATTGAGGGGTTCACTAAAACAACTAGGACTTACTCCTCAGGGGACCAGAAATTCCCTTTGTATATTTGACTGGAATCCAGTGTTTTGTTTTGGAAATTTTATGTAGAAAGTTAATAATTTGACATGAGGGTGCTTGCAGTAAGCTCATGGTATGGTCAAAGTAGAATGGGATCAGCCCCTATGTAGCATGATCTCTTATACCAAATGGTTTGTTTGAAGTATAGAGTGTGGTGTGGACCAGTAGGCCCAGTGCTGGCACTGGACGAATGTTCAGAGGGCCTGAAAACCATATACTATATATATCTACAGTCAATTTCATGAAAGAGAAATGTTTGGAATATGTTGATCCAGTTTCCAAGATCACTCCTATATCATCTTTAGGAGGAATAAAAAAAAGTTCTGTATTGAATTAATGTTAATGTAACTTAAGACTACATGTTTGTCATGTTATATTTATATGTATGTCCTTTCTTAATTGCTTTACATTACAAACTTGTGTGAAGCATTTTTACATTACCATGCCATGATGTATTTCCCTGTGTAAACATGTATCACTCATGTTTAAATCCATTAAGCAACATTGGCTGTAATGACTGAGAATGACAACCACACATTAGAAACTACTGTATGTCTCAAAAGTTAGTTTGAATAGGGTTTCCCAAAGCAAGTTCATAGCATGGAAGTCCTCTTGCAGCAGTTTGTTGGCTGTTGACCTGCGGACCTGCCAGAGGACAGGTGAGGTAAGACTGGCAGCCACTGTCGTCAGGGCAACTTGCACAGACTTGTACTTGGATCAGTCTTTGCTCTGGTGGCAGTGCTGTTGCTTGCTTGGGATGGATGCAGATTTCTTTGCTTTGTCAGAATATCAGAAACAGCTTTCTTCTTTAGTAGCTTAGCATCTTGTCCTGTGGCTCATCATACCAACTATGCTCACTTCTGCTTTGTTCTGATGTCAGTTCTTTATTTGTGAAGCTTTTATTCATTTTGTGTATCTGGTGATCATTTTCTGTTTGTTTCTGTTCATGTGCAAAGGTGATCCTCAGTTTCAGCTGTACCACACTTGAGAGATGGAATCAACATCCGAGATATGTTGAATATTTTAGCAGTGGCAATGCTTCATCCATCTCCAATGCAAGCAATATAATATTATCTTTTTTCTCTGGGAAGACTGGTTGCATACAGTGCAGAGCTGGGGGTTTTAGCTAATAAGTAATGCAGTGACGTATATGTACTGGATGGAATAACAGAATACTTAATATGTTCCCTGTCTGAATGACTCAGTCCTTTGTTTCTGATTGAGGTCTGCCTTGGGTCAAGAAGACTCCCTTAATGGCACATTTGTATTACCTTATGCAGACTTCCCAGCTTCCTGCCTCATTGTTCTTAGGATTAAAGATGTATCCTCTTTGACTGGAAATATTTACTTAAACACATTGTCTATTTTTATTTCAGATGTGCGCCAGGATTCACTGGCAACCCCCTACTTGGACAAGAATGCATTGTTGGCAATGGAGTCAATGGTACATAGTCCATTTTTTATACATTATTTCATCTTCTTTATAGAAGTTGCAAATACTCACTTTTCATCATTAATCTGAATTTAACAAAATATCTTCAACTTCATTACTATTGCACACTACAGCTATCTCTTTTACTGCTCTGTTACAGGTAACTGCTACAGTTGTGACAGGGAAGGAAGTGATGGCTGCAGTGGTGGTGTGTGTCACTGCAAGGTGAGCAAAGACAAAAACATTTTGACTGTACCAACTCTGGTTGTTTTCACCTTTTGGCATCCTCATACCTGCTGTCAAATTTGAAAAGGCCGATTTCCTTTTATCTGACTAAAATGACGCTGTGTTGCAGATGAATGTTGAAGGCCCATACTGCTCCACCTGTAAGCCTGGAGCTTTCCACTTTAGCCCAAGTAACAAAGATGGCTGCCTGTCTTGTTTCTGTATGGGCGTCACCCAGCAGTGTTCCAGCTCTACCTACTACAGAGACGTGGTAAGACACAGGAACATTACAATACTTCAACAAGTGGTTACTTATACACATTTCTGTACAACCCAACCAAATATAAGTTTGCACTGGATAAAGCTGGCATGCAGCAATAAAGATCTTATCGGCGGGCACGTTACACATTTACATCCGAGAGACAAAATGTGTGGTCTCAATTCAAGGAAACCTAAATTTGCCCTCATCACCCCAGCCTTTAAGAAGTTTCAAGCCATCGAGATAACATCAGTAACACTGGCTGGAGATTGAGTGATATATTTGCATGTAGGCAATTATTCCTGTGAACCTACTCACTCCTGTTAAGTCAGAAACAGCAAGGAGAACTGCTGTCTTCCTTAAGCATAAGGATGAGAATTAAGAAGGTCATATACCTCACATTTTTAGAGTCAGCCCTCTCATTTTCCCAACAAATTTGGGGAAAAACATACAACTCTCTTTATACAGCTGGATAGTAGCTTCTGAAACATCTGGCAAATCTAGCATGAGTTGTTTTTCCTGCTTTCTATTATTTGTTTCTTCTATTTATCCAAGCACTGTAATTGTTCAGGCACCGTATTGGGAATTTTCTTTCACAGCAGTCAGTCCAATATACATAAGCATAATATTTTGAGATACTACAAATGAACAAACTATTAATACCAAAGAAGCAAACAGACAACTCCTCACTGGCCTGCTTGGTGCACTTTTCCTTACACTGCTAGAATTACTGCTTGTTTTTTCTTTTTGATTTTTATGATTTTTTTGTTTCACATTCTTAATTGTATTTTCAAATATCTCTTGCAGGTGTCCTCAGTCTTTTCACCAGGGAACTTCCAGGAATTCGCCCTGGTTAACCGTCAACGCACCAACCGCATCTCTAGTGGTTTCTCAGTGGAAGTTTCTGCTAGAGGCACTCAGCTGTCGTACAGTAACTTTGACAACCTGGGACAGGAGGTTCAGTACTGGCAACTTCCTGGGGCCTACCAGGGAGACAAGGTCAGTGTGAAAGAGCATATACAGCTGTTTAATCAGAGCAAGAAGCCAAAGCAAGGTCATGAACCCAGTAGAGCTGTATATGAGCAGCACTTATCAGAAACTTTTAGACCACTCTTGTTCTTTTGCCATCTCAAATTTTTCTTCCTTCAACCCTCAGCCATTCTGTCTTTCTAAGCAAAATGTGCAGATCGCTTTCTCAGTGTGTGTGCAACATCTCTGTCTGCAATTGTTCTTTATTTTCCACTGTTCTATGTGTTATTCATAAGGTGAAATAATTTCCCTAGTTTTGATAACCCCAGTATTCACTTATATAACATAGCTCTCCATTGTTTGTCTTTGCCCCTCCGCTCTCTATAGAAGGATGTTTTCTCCTCTCGTATAAAACGAGCAGAGCAGGTACCGTCAGTGGTTGTCATGCTGTGACCGTGTTTTGATAATAACCAGATTTTTTTTAGTTTGAAGTATAGGGTTGTCTGGCATGTTTAATGTAATTATTGATGTGGCATTTGGTTTTATACTGAATGGCATACATTGTATTTTTATGCAGTGGCTATCCATATATCATTGATGCTAACTGAATTTGTTATTAGATGCATGGTATTTTTACAGCGATATATGCAGTTTGCTACTAAGTTGGCCATAAAATATCTCCTAGATTTGACCATTTACATTGCAGTGCACATATTGCACATAGAAATTGCATTCTGCTTCAAATCACATGAGCCATCNTATATCATTGATGCTAACTGAATTTGTTATTAGATGCATGGTCTTTTTACAGCGATATATGCAGTTTGCTACTAAGTTGGCCATAAAATATCTCCTAGATTTGACCATTTACATTGCAGTGCACATATTGCACATAGAAATTGCATTCTGCTCCAAATCACATGAGCCATGTAAATGGTTGATCATTAATGGTCCATTAAAGAGCTTCATACAGTTTAACTTTGCTTGAATAACACTGCCACAACACCATCACACCAAATACCATCAGCCCAGTGATAAGGAAAGTGATCAAAGAGCTTGCTTTATCCACATCAATAGAGTGACTCGTACTTGCCAGAAGAGCAGCTAAGGAAGGATGCTTCCATTTGGAACCTAATGGCCTCTGAACGTAAACTCTCCCACAGATCCAAAAGAGCTAGCCAGGTATTTGGTATGAAATGCACTAGATTGTAGCAGTAAAGGTGGCACTCACACATCTAATAAGTGATGCACTTTGTTAACTTTGCTATAAGCTAACACACAGAGAGTTTGTGGACATCTATGGAAACAGTTCATAGATGTGTGTATGAGCATGAAGAGTCACCTTGGTTTGATGGGAGCAAGATCATTTTTGTTTGACTCTGCGTGTGGATTTGCATGTGTGTGAATAACAAAGATTTGAGTTGGCATGCAAAGTCCCAGGAAAGTTTGTCAAGTGCAAGAAGTTGTTGATGCAAGTGTTTTATCTGTGTG
>JANJYP010001604.1:0-11813 GCA_024605115.1 Rastrelliger brachysoma | reverse complement strand
ACTCTTGTGGAACACAATACATTTAAATACATCCATTTTAACTTCAGCTGTACTTTTGTTTAAGAAATCAGTTTTGTTTCCCTGTTAACCACAATTTCCTTATCATTAACTGCATATAATGTCTGTTTTTTCTCCCAAATATAAAAAAAGATAAAGCTACAATGTATTCAAGATTGAGGGGAAAATGGGAAATTCTCACACATGAAGAAAAATGGAGAAGCATGGTTTGTTTGTCTCCAATAGACCATGCTAGCTCCTGAGTGCAATGTGTAAAACTTTCAATAAAATGTCTATTCATCCCAATGTAAGTTTACCTGGGCTGAACGTATTACCAGTAGCATATCAGCCACAAGAACTAGCCTGATAGAATCTCTCCACTCTTCCAAATCGCAGACAAAACATTGCAATCTAGTGGCTGATTGCGGCTATTTTCTTGCTTCTCTCTTTAGCAGAATTGTTTCCTGGCCCTTACGAATTGAGTTTATCAGGTGTTGAACAATGGAATAGGGATGGTTTATCAGGTGTTAAACAACAGAATGGAATATTGAGGAAAAGGTCACAACTTTTTACAAAACTAGAAACCAAAGTTTGTTTCAATTTCACTGTGGGAAGAGGGCATAAAACCTTTAGATCAGAAAAAAAGGAATGTGGTTGCTTTGGATGCATTGCAACATTTCCACACATATCTTGTTCAAGTCGAATAGCCCTGATGTGTGGGAGAGTGCCATTTTATTTTCAAATGTATTTATTCATGGATCTGACATTTTAAACAACCTCTGCGTACCTGCAGAGTTACAAAGCAAGCTAATTTTCTATCATATTCCATAGGTTTAAGGCTCTATCACGTTCCATAGACTGTTAGATCTGAGGGCTATTTCTCTCTTCGCCTCCTGCACTCCCAAAGCCTGAACCTGAACTTGGAAGTGCAGGCATAGATTTATATGCATGCCCCTCCTTTGATTACAGGGTAAATATTCACACAGACAGCCAAGGTGCCCCCATCATTACCCATGTGCTGTGTGTTTGCCCACCAGTTAAATTCTTAGGGGGATTGTTTGGTGAGATGAATGGGGCCAAAGTGCTGAAGGACGTATCGGAGTCGTTGTAGGGTTTTGCCTGTCAATTAAAGCTGCTGTGAATGGCTGTGAGGTGGAGAGCGCTCGGCTGTGCTTGCCATCTCTCTGGTCCTGTTGGATCTGTGGAGATAGCTGAGGTGCCATTCACCTCAAATAGGAAAAACCCTGTCAATATTCATCTATTTAATAACCCTGAATGTGCTGCTCACGGTGCCTTTTGAAGACTGTGGGGTCTGCATTTCCCTTTGATGTACTTTCATTGTCAGACTCCCTATCTGAAATCTTCGAAGATGGAATTGGGGACATTTTCTCTTTTTTCATTCATTCAGTCCAACCTCAAAGGTTTCCAGCAGTATTTCTCTAGTCCAAGATGCTTTGTTGTATGGATGGGGGGGGGGGCATTCAAGTTGGTGGTAGTTCCCCACTAGGATTTCTATCACTCGGTAATGGAACACCGGGAGATTTAGGCAAAGATGTTATTGACAAAATATATACTGTGTTCTCTGCCTACTGCAGCATAGACCTCAGTGGGTAGATTGATCCAATTTAATTCTTGTTTCCGAGTGTGTATAAAAACACACACACAAGAAAGAAGCACATTGAGGCACTTTTGCAAACATGCACATGCTTTCTCCTTTAAACACACCACAGATAAAGCTCATTGTTGATAGCTCACTTATGCACTCACCTTAACTGCATTATTGCATACCACTGGCCTATGACATAATTTATATTACATACATTTATGCCTCTATCTCTTCACTGACTGTGGTAACTGTATTATAGATCCACCTTTACAGCTATGTCTCACATTGTTTATCCCTAGTATTTAAACACTTTGCTAGATGTTTCAGGGCATACAGTGTAATTGATCACACTGCTTTTTTGTGACTCTTTGTTGTGGCTTAAACATTAAGATACCATCACAACCTACTGAAGTAAACAAAAAAAAGCATAATAGTTGAACCTACCATGGAAATTTATCAGACTTTGTTTTGTTTGTAATTAAGTGTATGTTGCATCTTTTCACAGTTTGAAAAGATGCAGTAATCTGGTATCTGTCAATGTCCATAAAAGTATGTTATAGTTGCTAAATAATGGAGCTAAATAGGTGGTCAAGGGAATCTAGGCTAGTAGCCATTTGTGATATAACAAAGTTAACAAACTGTACTTTTGTGCATTGATTATAAAATTCCAAAAAGCTGATTTACAGATTTACCATTATATTACTAAGAAGTGTAGGATAGTCATTAATACAGGTGCAGTTTTTGAGCAAACCTTGTACTGTCTTCAAAAGTACAATAATACCACAACATATTGAAAAAGTGGTATTATTTCAGTGGGGTTAGGTTTAGGGTTATGACATGTCATGAACGCAACATTGGTAAGTTACACTGTATGTCATGAAGTCACTCTTGCATACAAAGTTTACAATAAAGTACAAAAGTTTTTCAGTGGCCATAATGGCAAAAGGATCCTCCATTGCAGATCTTTACTGGAGCTACATAACAATGAATATGCTTTATGTGAACCATGTATTGTCTGCATTGGGTAGCATGTCACATTAGATTAGATAGATTTGTCAGATACAATGTTTAAGAAAAACATAGAAGACAAGCAGACATGGATTTAAGGAATGTTCGAAGCACAAATATTTAGCATATTAAAAAAAACACTCAAATAAGCAAATATGAGCAGAACCCAAAAAAAACAAGGCAAATGTGTACCAGAATGCATTAATCAACATAAGTCATTTTTAAAAATCATTGTTAAATGATAATTAACAGTGTAATTTGGCTTGGAAAGAAATTTTAGATGCTTGTTTCATTTTACTAGATGTTTTTTTTGCATTCNGAGCAGAACCCAAAAAAAAAACAAGGCAAATGTGTACCAGAATGCATGAATCAACATAAGTCATTTTTTAAAATCATTGTTAAATGATAATTAACAGTGTAATTTGGCTTGGAAAGAAATTTTAGATGCTTGTTTCATTTTACTAGATGTTTTTTTTGCATTGATCTCAGAGAGCATTCCTTCCTTGCACATTTATCCATTTTGAAGAATGCTAAGAACCTTAAAAAAGTTAAGGCAAGTATGAATCTGGGTAGCAGTAGTGCAAGCACTGCCCCTGTGAAATGAATAGTGTGGACTTTCCCTCACTATAAAGTATCTTTCAAGGTCTGTCTGGAGGTGGACATAACTATAGAGCCCACACCTCTGAGCGTACAGCTGTAATGTCTAACAACTTCCTCCATTTCTCCTTCTCATATTCAGCTAATTTGAGTCCTCCCGTCTCTCTGTGGTGTCGTGTGCTCTATACATCTTCACCCACCATTCCCTCACATTTTCACTCTGTGCACTCTCACTCTGGAGGACCTATACAGTGGCAGATAAGAGGAAATGAAGTCTCGTCGGCACAATTTGAAGCGCTGCTTTGAAGCTGAATGTGAAATAGCAGCTCTTCTCCTCTCTGCTCCTCTCTGGCTGGTAAAATAAGGGCCCTCTCGTTAAAAGCACTTTACCTGTGCTCCCTCTATGGATCATTGCTCTCATTAAACAGATTTGGGGTTACATTCAAATCACAATTACTGCAAGCACTAACTGTTAATGGGCGCAAGGGTTGAAAGAGTAAGAGAAATGTTTCTGACATTTCTTTTTATATCTCACTTTCAGCTGGGATGAGAACACATCAAAAGGTGTAAAGTGAAGCATAAACTAACCCAAACCTGAATGGGGATTGATTTCAAAGATGTGTAATATTGAACTGTACCAGAAATCACAGCCAAAAAAAAAATTACTTTCAGATCAATTTTAATCCTGTGGTCTGTTGGGAACAGTTACTTACTGAATGATTATATATTAAAAAAATATACAGGCATATCCTTCCCAAAGTGAACTGGTGCATATTTGCCCTTATTTGACCTTTTAGTATTTACTGAGTTTTTCTCTGTTTGAATGAGCTGCAGAGTAGCTGTGTGTGTCTGTGTGCATGTGTGTATGTATACAATTGTGTGTATTTGTCTGGGGAGTCTTGTATATGTAGCAGGCTGTCAAGAACACCCCCTGGGTCCTACTGCACAATACCAAGAAGAGTGCACTTTCATCGTGCGTGTGTGTGAGTGAGTGTGAGAGAGATGTACACTGCAGTATGCAGGGAACAAAATCTTGTGTTTTTGTTTTTTTCTTTGTCGATTGCAGAATCTGTGACTGATAATAATTTGACACTTTGTCATATGTATTTAACAATATTTAAATGACTGCTTGCACTTTGCATCAACTGTTACTCAGATGTGTTTAAGTACACCATTTTGCATTTTGTGTGTATTTGTATTTGGCGAGTTCGCATGTGGTTGTGCCTCGCTGCCACTGTGTTGCAAGTGTTTGTGTGTGCAGTTTTACTGAATGTGTGAGGGCCTCTCCTGGTGACTGCCTTGGGCAAAAGCACTGGATGTAATCCCATGTATGCCTCCAGTCTCTGAGCTGCCTGCGTAGATGTGTAGGAACGTTTTAGCCCCTGCAGTGTGCCGTAGGGCACAAGTGCTCACCCTTCTGTACTGCTAACAGACAGCAGCTGCCTTGTGCAGTTCCAAGACAGCTTTCTCCTGGCTCACACCATTTGTGTGCAACTCCTTCTACACTTCCTATCTGTGTGGCACAGTTCAATTTGCAGCAATGAGAGATGGCTTAAGGAGGGAGAAATTGACTTTTGACAGCCATTATATTAAAGTATCCACACTTTCACAAATTTGTATCAGTGTCTGGAGGTGACGAGCACTCCCTTGCCTGAAAATCAAATCATCTACTTAATGTATAGCCTTATCGTGATTGGCACTTGCTTGTGCAAAAGCTAAGAAACATAGTAAGTAAGACATGCTCATACTGAAACCAGATGTTGTGCATTGATTGAAAACATAATGCAGATATTGTTAGTGCTCAATTCAGGCTCCATGACAGGCAATCAAATTCCATTTGACAAATGAACGCAAGGAAAAAGCTAGACATGTATGGCTTTATTCAGAAGGTGCATAGAAATCATATCATTTAAAAAAGCATAAAAATTAAAATAGTTTATAAATTTTCTGAATAAAATAATAGTGTCACAAGTGAGACCTTAATGTGAAAATATGTCTGGTAGTTTGCCCTGAATCACAAGATAATCCCATCATATCTAACTGAGATACTGTATGTTTGCCAAGGCCCTAACTAGGTTCTGGTGGGCAGTTCTCCACCCTTACAAAAGGCCACCTGTATATAAAAGTATAATAATAACATTTTCCTGATCTCACCTGTCCTATTAAAAAGCAGCAATGCAATGGTTGATTACTGTCTGTGCAGTTTGCTGTAATGTGATTGCTACCCTCAAACAAAACACATGTTTTCAAGGGACTGCAGCTCAAATATTGCAAAGGTTACCTCACACTACCTTACTCAGTTTATCTTTGCAAAGAAATTGATATATGTGATGATATAACTTCTTGCCCTGCATTGCTTGTGTTGTAGAACTGTCTTGCTCGATGCTTGATCAGTGTTATACAATCCCCCAGTACTGTCATGGTGTTATTGATAGCCTGAATTAATAAAATGGAAGAATTGGAAACACTTAATATTGTTAAAGTTGCTTTTACAGTTTTACCATGAAACCTGCCATGGTCTGTTTCCTTTCTGAACGTGTATTTATCCTTTCAATTGTTTTATTATTCCCATAGCCATACCTCCTGTTGTGTTTATTGAGCGTTCTGATGAGGTTGTCATGGAAGGGCTGGAGGAATGACAGGTGGTCTTGATGATAACTATCTATCCACCCTCTTCTATCTCACCATGCCACATACTTCAACCATTGATCTCATCTCTGATGTCACAGTTGCAACAGAACACAGCAGAAAGGTGGATCAATAAGTGTCATAATCGATAGGTCAGAGTGAGGAATCCCTGAAAGGTCAGTACCGTTCGATTCCCACGTTATTGCCCTACAACCTCTCTGTTGTTGCATTTTGGTCATTAACTATGAAACCCTACAGGATACTAGCACCCCTACCTGCTTTTAGTAACATCAACTAATCCTAATTATTGGTTTTGCTCTGGCTGGAGCGGCAGACAATGACATTTTCTTCGTCTATGTGATGTGATATGTTACAGTATCTGCCTGGCCCTCACACCCCTGACCTGCCTCTCTGTGAGACTGTTCCTCGTTAGGGGAAAGTCAGCTCGCCCCCTGCTGTATGTACCCACAGTTGTACAACCATCATTAGTGAGTGACAGTGCTTTACATGGTTACCACACCGTGAGGTTCTCGGACCAACATTCTTGAGCTCCAGGATGCTATCCTGAGGCCACATGGGGTCTAGAACATGAATCTTACACCACTCAGCACAGAGCAATCCTGGTCCACCATAGAGCTTAGTGAGATATCCACCTGAGCTCACAGCTCTGCAGGGGAGGAAAGGACAGCATCACCGGGTTAAGCCAAATCTAATTTTTACCTGTATCTCAACTGGTGTTATGGTATGATGGAGTTTTGACTGGCTTGACAAATGCATTGTCATAGGTGTGACAAAATGAATGGCAGTGCTATTATGGAATGAAGTCACCTTAGGTAAAGTGCTGTATCTCATGAAATGCAGCCATTCAGTGTATTTTTTTTTAACGTATAAGTCATTGATAGAAAAGCAAACACAATACCAAAATGCTCCTGAACACTTTTCACCAAATACTTTTATTCTTCTTTAATCCATCATTAATCATCCTTAATCAACTGCGAGTTAGGGAGGAAATGAAAATTAGATCTATAAAACAAACTGAACAACTTGGAATGCAGGCAAACGTTTAATTCTGAGAAAAAAATACCCAACTTATGCCATAGCCAAGCAGCTACACTGCTCTCTTTTGACCCTCTAAACGCATTTTGTCCAGCACTTCTTCCCTGAAATGGCATTAGCATAAATCTCCAGCCCATAGAGGTAATGATGGCATGAAATTATGGCTGCCTCAGCAGACCTTATTCCCTTCTCTGGTCTCCCTCCCTCTGGGTCCAAGGCCTCAGCCTTCGACTAAGACCGTCTCCCATGCCATACTCTCTCTCTTCTCTCCTTTGCTTCCTAGTTCCATTCAAAGGGAATGTGTAACTGAATTTGAAATGGAGTGCCCTTCTTTCAAGGACCACAGCTAATGAGACATTTTGCCTTGAAATCCGGGCTGGATAGGGGGAGACCCTGATGGGCGAGGCCTGGAGATGATAGCCACCCTGTACATCAGGTGTAAGGCCGTCCAGATCTTTCTCTGCTGAAAAGGGGAAAGGTGATTTCTATAGGAGTGAGAAATGAGGATCAGCCTTTATAAAAATGAGCACCCTTCTCCGGGTCACCTGGGGCTGCCATTGTAAATCCAAGAGCTGATTTGGAATAGCACGCCTTTGTGATCTGCATCTACGTGCAAAGAGAAAACCGACACTAGGCAGGCCTCTCCTTTTGCATACATATATTAGGGGTGATACTGAAGGAAAAAAGAAGCCCACAAGGGTCTGGAGAGAGATAGGAGGTGACAATTAGATTGAGAAGAAAGTACACTGGAGTGGGTCAGAGTGAGCTGAGGAAGGATGGAGTGTGGAGAGATGGAGAGGAGAGTCAAAGAGATGGAAAAGGGGCTGGGCCCATAGAAACAGGTATACTTGACAGTTTGCGGTCCGGGGATCATCCGAGTGACGCCGCATGGGTGCAATGATGAAAGGAATCGAGAGCTTTGCATCCTAGGGGTTCTCTCTTTAATCAGGGGCCCAGAGGAGAGAACCTTGCAGCCTATGGGCCCCTGGCCGCTGCTAGCCACTGTCATGCTAATAAAAGAGGCTCAGGGTGTGAATGGAGAGGCTAGCTTGTTACCAGTGTGCTAATTAATGCATGCGGCAGGGGTGTGTGTGTGTGAATGAGGGTTTTATGCATTTTAATGAGGTATCTGTGTATGTGTGAGTGTATGTTTGTGTGTCAGGATAGCAGGGACTTGAAACATGGAATGATACGGATGTGCAGCCAGGTTTAAAAATAGGGGCTAATATCAGAACAGATACACCCAGGAATAGGGTCAAAATAATTTGTTGATAATTACCTGTTTTTGAATCTAGGTCTGTCTCTAAAACCTTCTAACTGCCCTATAAAAAGCTGTTTTTCAACTTAAATATACAGTTAAACACACTGGAGCTACTAGCTGTAAACCTTAACAAGTATATTCTATGTAGTTTTGATTCTAATACTGGTACAAAATTATATCATGATTGTATCACTAAGTCAAAAGTGTAATTATTATCATTAATTTCATTTGGACTTCAGCTACAACCTGGACTGTCAGTATCATTGTATGATGAAAACAATCCTGTCTGAGTCACTTTTTTACTTGACAGCTGTTTATCAGTGCTCTTCTGTCGGTCACACCCAGACTATGACAAAAAATTATCCTTAGAAATCTGTGAAGGGCCCCACCCCAGACAACCTTTTCTGTCTGCTTTGCGTTCCCATGGACAGCATTGTCTGAGCTGTTTGGGCTAGATGAAAAAACAGCATTGTTGCACGTGTCACTCTGACAAGACATAGGGGTGTGTGTCAGGGTAAAGGGAGAGCTATCAAAGTCTGTGACCTTTTAATTTGCCAGTGGCCTCTCCCACAGACCTCTGTGTCGGCTGTACATGCCGCATTCTGTGATTTGGGACTCTATCAATCTCATCAGTATTGACAAGGGACATGTTTGCTACATTCAATTTGACTGATGTAACCCATGAGGAAAATTCATAAGTAGACATTTTTTAGAAAATGCTTTACTGGCATGTATGAAAATAGTATACCCACAATGGGGGCAGAAATAAATTAGGTTAAATGCTCTGAGGTTATGGCCTGTGAGAGAATTACTACTATGCCTGAAATGTGAAACTGTCATCTTTGAAGAATTAAAACTATTTTCTGGAGCATCAACATGACTATCTCAGAGGATGTGACCCAATACAGATGTGATACACTAATGAAAGATGTTCTACTTTTCCCCATTAACCAGTTTATATACAATTTTAAATAGCCATTTTGAGTATGTTCTGTGCAGTTTAAGCACAGTCTTCTGTGCAAAAGCTGCAACACAAGGGTTATGTTAGTTTGACGAAATTGTGGAATTGTGGAATAGCATTAACAGTGAAGGCATACAAATTATTTGTTGTTGTAAAATAAAATACGCTTCAGCTCGGGGTGGCAACATCCTACATGCATTTTTGCTCCTTCAGACAGTTACCTCTGCGTGAAATACAGTGTGCTGAATAACAGAAGGCACTGTAGGTCATTGTTACACTTCATAAGTGCTAGATACATCGGAGGTTTCTATATTTTGTTCCACTGGTACAGTCTCACATATCCCACCCCACCCCCAACCTTGTCCACCCTGTAAAGTGCCATTATAAAAATGTCAAGGGTTCCCTCTCTCTTGTCCTGCCTGTCAAAATCATGTGCCATTATGCAAATCACTGTGTGAACACACACTCTCGAAGATTTACATAGGCTATATAAGCCATAGGCAATGGTGGATACAGATGATTACAGAAATAATCCTATAGATACATATTGAATATGCAATTTATGAAAATTAGGGAATATTTTACATTTAATCTTGAAGGTTAAAATGTTATCTTTAATAACACAAGTGTTGTAAAAAGGCTGATTAATTCAACATTTGTGTTTCTTAAGCACAAAAAGAGGGAGCTTTGTACTGTTAATTCTTTACTGTAGTTAAAAACACTTCATAAAAAATATAGATGAAAAAATCTCCTTATCATTAACTTTTAAAATCTGTATTTAGGGCAAATATATAAATATCCAGATCTGTTTGGCCCTCAGTCCCTTTCAAGCCAGTCAGACACATGCTCAAATTTGAATATATTCCTCAAGTTAAGAGGATTTTCCTTCACTGATATTTTTATTGAAAAGATCACACTAAATGGTCCAATGCCAGCACCCCCTTAAATTGGGTTTAAAGTGATTCTCTCAGTGACTATTAGATAGAAGTGCATATGTGATTTTATCCTTTTACATTTCTTAACTCTTTCCTTTTTCACTGGTCTTAAATGTCTTGCATTTGAATTGCAGTGTCTGAAGTGGTTTTGCAGTGCTGCAGAAATGGAAATAGTGCACATGAGAAAAGATGCAAAGAGGCACATAAGAGGTAGAAATATGTCATTTTTGGTGGAAAGCATGAATGTATCTGAAGTGGAGGTCAACCCTATAATGTGGCCATTTGGAGGGAGGATCATTAAATCCATTTACCATGACTTTCACTGCATTGCTTCTTAAGTAATGACACAGGTCCTCCAATCGAGAGCAAGTGAAAAGACGTGTGCTTATATATGTCTGCTGCACCTGTACTATACTGAATGTTACATTATGGAAAATCAAGAAAGGACAGATAACTTCACTGCTCTGTGACACATCAGGGTATCCATTAGCTGCAGAAAGAGCATGAGAGAGAGGGAAAAAAAGAAAGAGGGAGAGAGAAATACAGATTGGGCCTTCTGTTTTGACAGTCATGAACTAGAATATTGCTCTATTTTTTTGTTTCTCGGAGCAGAAGAGTCATGAATGTAGTTTGAGTGACAGTGAGTCCGATGTACGCTGACATGTAGAGCTGCTTCACATTTCCTCTAATTGCTCCGCATTGCCCGTGCTTGGCACACATGTAGAGCATGGTAAGAGGCGCCTCTTTTTAGGTTGAAACAGAGGTTGCTATGATTTGGCATACAAAGAGAAAAGGAGGCATGGGCATGAAAGAAGAAGAGGAGGAGGAACAGGAGGAGGAGAAGGGCTTGAAGAGGACGCATTCTATTATTCCTGATAGACTACTCTGAAGGACAGAGAGGTGATGGCCTTGTTTGTACAATTCTGTGGCATAATAATGTCCTGCATTAAATCTCTGGCATAATATCTAAGGCATAGACATTATACCAGCACACCAGATATATGACACCAGACACATTCTACCAGTCAGGTGTCAATAATGTAGGATTTGTTGAAATATCAAAATGCAGAAACAAAGATGGGGATGTGAGGGACACAATACAGTGGCAGACATGGCGTCAGTTTTGATTCATGGTGTGCTGAAAAGCACTGAGATTGGAGGAAATCCTTGCAAGGGAGGGAAAAAGCCTCTATCCTTGCTGATGCTATTTTAATTAAATAGTTGCTAGGTTACATCGTGCAGAACGACAGGGGTGGGTGGTGTGGCACAGNTGTGTGTGTGTGTGTGTGTGTGTGTGTGTGTGTGTGTGTGTGTGTGTGTGTGTGAATATACATGTGTATGTGTGAGTGTATTTGAGGGGACATGTCCCTGAACAATGAAAGCACATCCCTTTTTCCACGCCCAATCTATAATAAGGATTTCAAATGTGAGACATATTGACATGAAATACAGTGAGAGCGATTTTACGCTCTCTAAAACTCTGTCTAGCTCTCTCCCTCTCCCTCGCTTTGTGCCCATATTCGTCTGTCTTTTTCATATTTCTCTCACAGATCAGAGGAAGGGGGGAAGCCCCCTTTCATCTCTGTGACAGTGCTTTTCACCTCCACTGGTGACTTGCTGAGGACTACTGCTCCCATTGCACCCTGGGATGCCAGACAGTGGAGAATGCCATGGACCTGTGTGCCCTGGCAACCACTCCTTTTTCAGATGCCCCCCTTCCCATCACAAACACAAACTCTCTCTCTCTCTCTCTCTCTCTCTCTC
>JANJYP010001597.1:0-13280 GCA_024605115.1 Rastrelliger brachysoma | reverse complement strand
AGAGTAATTTGGTGAGGTTTGCAGGACAGTAATGTGGTAAGCAACCAGAAAAGCAGCTGACAACTGCTGCACAAGAAAAAACAGGCTAATAACTCTTCAAACTGTCTCTCTCAGCTTTTTCTATCTGTCTGGTCTCAATGACAACCATGAAAAGCACAGGGATGTTCAGTTTATGCTTTAATATAAAGTGATGATAAACTTATAAGTGAGATGATCAGATGTAGGTGTGTGTGCGTGTATGGCGTTATTTTCTTCTTATCATCCATATTGTGATTTAGCTATTTTAATTCAAACACGTCTAAAACACATCTAAGTTAAAATCATGCCTGTGCACTCTCATTGATTTATGACCGCTGAGGGTGAGAAGAACTCTTCGGCTTACACTTTAGCAAATAGTAGCCTAATTACAATTTCAAGACAGACGAGACGTGTTAAGTTTTAATTAGCCAGAATCTGAGCTGTCACACACACACACACACACACATATACACAGAGGCAGTATGTATGTTGCTAATTAGGTATTGCAACAACTACAACTAACATCTGTAAAGTCAGCACACAACTGCAAAAACACAAACGGGACTAAANCTAACATCTGTAAAGTCAGCACACAACTGCAAAAACACAAACTGGACTAAATCCAACAACAAATAAATTCAGTAGCAAGTGGAAATAGAGCTGTGAGTTCATCAACATTTCTCAGATAAAAGCATGTACCTTAAATTACATCTGCTGGTTGAAAACTGTATTTAACTTTGTAATTTTCTTCATGCTGGAGATAAGGAGAGACTGTGGCAAATCTTTTACAGTAGCATAGGGATCGTTGATGCATACCAAATGAACACGGACAGTACTACCTGTGTTTGTGTTGTCGTCAGAGCTGGTGTCGACTGTAGTGTAGTGTTCCAATTTGGCGTTGAGTTCAATCTCCAGCTGGTGTAGACTCTGTTCCCTTAAAGCTCTTTCCACGTCTTCGGTAAACTGGATTTGCTCAGCGAGACACAGAATCTATGTCGCGAAAAAAAAAGAGAGAAAGAGATAAGAGAATTTAATTAAGTGTTATTGAGACAATGGGCCAGATGCAAGAAGCACTGGTACGCAGATTCGTTCTTAATAGCAAAGATATTAACAGGTAAGGTAATATTTCTTTCTGCAGGTAAAGAAACATTCTCCCTTAAAAAAACACAAATTGTTTGTATAAAAGTGTCTACCTGGGATGGGTATCGTGAAGGGTCCACATCCCCTTTTTTCCCGGATAAGATGCATTCATACAGTAGTTGTTTCAAAGTCGCCTTCATTTCCACTGACAGCTCACTCAGCCACACCTACAAAGAAAGAAAAAAGTTAGGAAGTTAAAGTTCATGCACATCCTAAAAAGAGATGTCCAAATGACAACACTGTTAAGAGAAAACTCACGTAATACACATTTTCTAGTTATGAATCCTTTATTTGATTACGATTTATTGTATTGTATAGTTTATTTTCCCGTCACACATTGATCCATTCACACTACTCTGTTGGTCAGCTTTACCTCTACCAGGTTGGAGATGCGTATGAGGTTTCTGAGAGGCACTGTCTCTCCTTCCAAAGAACACATGGCGACAATGTGCTGGCACTGTTCATCAAACACAACACTATGGATACCTTGGACAGAGAATACACACAAAGATTACCTCTAACAGAATATGCTATGATGAAAAGCTTTAGTAGTGCAGATCATTGCAGAACAGAACAGAACAAAACAGATTTGAAAAAAGGATAAAACTGAGGTTTCTGACCTGCAAATAGTTTCTTGAGATGTGACTGGATGACAGTTGGGTTGGTGGCCTGTCCGAGGATCTCTAACAGGTCATCATCTCCTATGAAGTAGAACCGTGGAAAGGCAGAGCGCTTCTCCTGCAACAATCATACACATATACAGTGTTTATATTTTAAGTTGTGATGAACATGCACAACCTGTTTCACATTTGTGTTGATATATTTAGCACACAAAAATGTATGTGTGCGCGTGTGTGTACCTCCAGGAACTCATTGAGTGACTTTTGACAGCGCTGCAGCTGGTCCAGTATGGTGACTAAGGAGTTTCTGATGCCAGCCCTTGAGCTCAGAGAAATGACTCTGTTGTCCCTCTGGATGTCTGACATTATAGACCTGTTATACATATAAAAGGAAATGCTGTGTTACTTAGTGTGCATAAAAACAAACATCCTGTTTATAATATCACTTCACTTTTTCCATATACTTCCAATTCTATGCATTTCTCATACAAATAGAGTACTGTGCAAAAGAGAAGTGGGGTCCTGCTCTGGTTCAAGCATATTATTATTATTTTATATAATAATATCTTAAGATGGATTTAATGTTGTGTCAATTTCAAATGTTCTTGTTTCTTGTGATCAACTCAGTTACTCTATGCCTATACCTATAAATGGAGGGCACACTAAATACTTTTAGCCACTTCAGCCTATAGAAGCTGGCTGTATTCTAATTAAGAGATTGATATTCATATACACTCTTTGTAGTATCACTAAAACAATACCGTACATCTAATGGCCTAAGACTTTTGCACAGTACTGTATATACAAACACACACACACACACACAAAGTACCTGAAGTCTTCATCGACCCGTTTGAAGCGGACCTCCTCTCGGGGTAGTGCTCCACGTCCAAAAATAGGCTCTAGATAAACCCAGCGCCTCTGGATGGCATTCAGACTGAGCAGGTACTCATCCAAGTCTGACAAACGAACTTCCCACAAGCTGACCTGGATGTATAGGGTATATATATTTGATGAACAGAACGTCCAAAAAATAAAAAAATAATTAAACAATGAATGTTCATAAAAGTTTATTTAAAAGTTGGAGCCTTTGACCTGACCTTGTCCTGGAAGCTGCGGTAGTAGGGAGAGTCTTTTAGAGACTGCAGCAGACAGCGGTTATCTCCCACCTGGATGGGCACAGAGTGATGATAAAGCCAATGTTTGCTAATCCTTATGGGTTTCATTTAATAGTGCCAGGAGATATGCTTGCATTTTCCTGAAGACATTCTCACACTTTCCAAACCTATCTATTTTGATGGTCCTTAGAAGTCAGTTATTTTAATGGACGTGAGATAATGAAATAAGGGTAAATCCTGCTGTTAATGTGCTCAACAGTAGGGAGAGCTCTTCCAAATGATAAAAACAATTGTATATCATTGTCTTTATTTATTAAACATCATCATGCCTACTCAACCTCAGATCAAGGTGATGAAGGTGAAGGGTTAGAGACAACTTTAAAACATTTCTATTTAAATTTATATGTAAATACATTATAAAACACGTAATACAGTATGCGTCCTACAGGAAAACTACAGTACATTATTCAGTGAACAGTGAATAGATTTTTGACTTTTCAGCATAAGGGATTATTTTGAAATCTTTAAGATACCCACAACACATACTTAGTAAGCAGTGGGTTTGGATGATATTCGACATAATTACAGTGTACTAGGGTATATAAGCATCACAGTTTTCAGATACATCAATAATACAGATGCTACAGTTTTCTATGAAACTGATGTGGAGATGCTGTATTTATGTATTGCAGTATAAAGCAAACACCACTAGAGGTCAGTCTCTACTGGTGGAAAAGGCAACTAAGATAGCAAAGATTGCAAATATGATAATATTCACACATATGACATTATCTTGAGATGACTTCTTCCAAATAAAAAAAGCAGTTTATTAGCAAAATGCTTTCTTTCAAACTGCCAGTCAACCAGCACCATCTATACATCATCTCCATTCAACCCGGTGATACGTCATGTCCACTGTGTCATTGGGTTATTCTATGATTCAAGTATTTAAACGCAGCAAGACTTGTTCAAGTATTGTTGATTACATATTGGACATGCGGCACTGTACACTGGAAAAGTCATACATGCTACAAAGATACTGCCACTGACAGCTCAGCTTTCACTTTTTTTTCTTATGAATATTATCATGTATATCCTTAAACTCATATGTAGCCAGTGTAAAAACATTAAAATCAGCATGACATGTTCCCTAATTCCCTCATCCAAAATAATTAAACTATTGATAACTTTGACAAAAGTCATCTCATGATCAAATTTAAATCATCATCTGAATCACATCTAAAAATCCGATGTCGTAGAAGGGAAGTTTAGAAATGGAATTTCTGTAGTTCTTCAGAACTGTTGGCTCCAAAAAGGATTTCTTCAAAAGAGCTTCAATAAATATTTAAATTTAAATTGAGTGGGAACAATGCCATTGTCTTTGACATAATAAAAGAACAGTGTTTTTGCAAGGAATGCCAAAAGGAAATTGGCTGGGACTCTGGAGTACTTTGGAGAAATTTGGTTTCCTTGTACTAAAACTCAAAGTTTTCTCACATTATTCACAATGTGACTCAGTGATGTGACAAAGTGCAACCTCTTTCACACAAATTTAAATGTTTAAAACTATTAGGGAGTTTTTTCTTTTTTTCAATGAAGGTGTAAAAAATGTCAGTCCAAAATTTAGTACATACATTAATATTTCTCCACCTGTACTCAGCTGTGTCCAGGAAAGCGATCATGTGGTCATTCGCCCAAAAACAGGGTTAACAAAAAAAAAAAAAACACAGCTGCTGTTTGGAGTTGTTGGGGAATCCCATCTCTGTCAGACATTGAGAAGTTGGTGTGGATGTGAGGATTACTGAAATGTTCCCTGTCTCAGTTTGACAAGTCTGGTTGTTTTCATGTATGTGTGTACACAGGTCTCTGTGTCCATGTGCCTACCTGGTTGACAATATCTTTCCAGTCCTTGATGAGGGTCAGAGTGCGTTTGCTGCTGTCTGTGTACTCAGTAAGGTTGAAGGTAGCTGCAGCTCCCCATAAATCCAGCTCCCTCAGTGCTTCTCTGATTGTCACCTCCGCCTGGGCACGGCTGTTCAAATCCTACATAAACATAAATATATTTACCTTGTTTTATGATGTGCTGATATAGACACAAAATCCTTATAATCCTTATATGCAAATATGCATCTATATGAATTAGGGGTGTTCTGATCGATCAGCGACTCAATCATCATCGGCCAATATGACACACATCAGAATTGATTGGGCTTATTTTTTTGGCCGATAAAAAGACCTGATAGTGTGACACAAAGAAAAGAATTAGATTGTCAATTTCCAAATATCAGTAAATAGCTAAAAATGTGCTGGAAGCGAGAAGATCATTACTGCATCGAAATAACTGAGTCGAGCAACTAGTTAACACTCCACTGTGTCNGCTGATAGTGTGACACAAAGAAAAGAATTAGATTGTCAATTTCCAAATATCAGTAAATAGCTAAAAATGTGCTGGAAGCGAGAAGATCATTACTGCATCGAAATAACTGAGTCGAGCAACTAGTTAACACTCCACTGTGTCTGTCACACAGTCATACACACAGCACTCAGCAGCACCACTGATTCACACAGTGGAGAGTAGCAAAGTAGCTAATAGGCACTGTTGCAGTCACTTTGCCATGTATCTCTCTTCTGCTCTCAGAGTGCGTTTTTCTGTGTAAAAAAGTAAAAGTAAGCAGCTACTGACACTGTTACTGACCGATGAACAGCACATTATTTAATGACTATTTCACAGCGGTTATGTTAAATAACACAAATGACCCTGTGGNAGCTACTGACACTGTTACTGACCGATGAACAGCACATTATTTAATGACTATTTCACAGCGGTTATGTTAAATAGCACAAATGACCCTGTGACTCCACCTCAAACCACTTTGAGAACTTTTTTTATGAAACCACTTTGCTGTTTAAAACACAGCAGCAACATGATGATCTCTGTTTTAAAGAGATGCATGTCACACAGATGCACTGAACCAGGTGGCAGCTGGAGGTTACAGTTACATTTGTTAGGTTACTGTAAGTGTAATAAAATCCACAAAGAATAAGGCTTAAATTTAATCCACAAAAAACAAGTAGTTTTGAAGAAGAATTGAAAGAATTGAAATAATTTTATTAAAATTAATTTGAATACAAACCTTTTTCATTTTCCTGGTCAAAAAGAAAAAGGCATGAGCAGAAATTAAAAAGTGGTTTGATTTGATTTTTTTATTTTGAATAATAGAAAGATAAAATCACTAGATATAAAAACAAGATATAGAATACACATGATACTCTCTAATATAATAATGCTTACAAAACAGAGTCAATAGTAACTTAAATTAAATGAATACATAAATAATTAATGCTACACTATAAAAACCAAGCTTCAAATTCAAATAGAGGGAGTGTGATCGGTATCTGTTTTAGCGATTGGTCGATCAGACACCAGTCAGACATGAGCCTGTGCTGTATGAGTGCATACACATTTCTGAGCTGCAGCTGCCCCCCAGTGTCTACTGTTACTTATTGCAGAAATTACACTATTAAAAACAANGAATACACATGATACTCTCTAATATAATAATGCTTACAAAACTGAGTCAATAGTAACTTAAATTAAATGAATACATAAATAATTAATGCTACACTATAAAAAACAAGCTTCAAATTCAAATAGAGGGAGTGTGATCGGTATCTGTTTTAGCAATTGGTCGATCAGACACCAGTCAGACATGAGCCTGTGCTGTATGAGTGCATACACATTTCTGAGCTGCAGCTGCCCCCCAGTGTCTACTGTTACTTATTGCAGAAATTACACTATTAAAAACAATTTTTTTTAGAGATATAAAATATCATTCCAATCATATCAATCTTCTAAGGCCAAACAAAATATGAATAATCTAAAAGATGTGTTTGTCCCAATAGTACTGTGTGCTTCAACCCTGTATGTTTACCATTAAAAGTATATACATATGGACAGCATGACATCATCATGGCAGTTCCCCAAATGTCAAGCCAAAATATCTCGATTGCACTCTTGTGGCTGGCTGTAGCATAAGTCATAAGTTCCACTACTTTACATCAACCAAAAAATCAAAGTACACAACAATTCAGGTCATTCTTATGATGCTGATGTATTTGTTTTAATTACTCATTTGACGATATAAAAAAGGTGGCGGGGAAGAGGGACATCATGATCATGTCAGGTGTCAGGCCACTGAGTGGGCCTTCACACCTCTACCTACTAACAACTTCACTGTGCAGATACTGGCTCCAAATGACATCAAACAAGCAAGATGACAGCCCCCAGACGGAAGGCATTTTGCCTTCACTTCTGCNTGGCTCCAAATGACATCAAACAAGCAAGATGACAGCCCCCAGCCGGAAGGCATTTTGCCTTCACTTCTGTATAGCGTTGAACAAGGAGACACTTCATCCATATCTACAGTACCATGCAAAAGTCTTAGACCATTAGATGTGTTGTTACTGCTATAATGATAAAACTGAATTAGATATACAATAAAAACCATCTAAAAATATGATATGATATAATAATAATACATATGAGCCACAGCATGAACCTGGCTCTCTTAAACCTANGTTGTTACTGCTATAATGATAAAACTGAATTAGATATACAATTAGATATACCATCTAAAAATATGATATGATAATAATACATATGAGCCACAGCATAAACCTGGCTCTCTTAAACCTCAATGAAACCTTAAATAATAATAATATTTAATAATTAATGTTAAATTTTGTGAACGTGTATGTGTGTATGTGTGTGTGTGTGTGTGTGTGTGTGTGTGTGTGTATACCTTGAGCTCCAAGGCCTTTTCTACAATGGTATTTGCCACACTGAGGAGGTCATTAAAGGTGAGTCTCTCCAAGGTCGTCCCTCTTGGAAGACCCAACAAACGGAACATGTCCAACCAGTGGTCCTGTGACAGGTGTTCTCCACGCACGTATTTCAGCACTGGGACCATGTTCTAGACAGATGGAAAAGTGTGAAAAATAAAAGTGCATAGAATGAGATCCCCTATTCTACTGAATCAGAATGACCAGTTTCCACTCACATTTGCACAGACACTAAAATGTTGCATCTGAAACATTACTTTAAATTATTACCATTCATGCATAAGGTAGAGAATGAATCCAACTTTTCTCCCTCTAGTGCCACCATGAGATTGTGAATGACAGTAAAACCTCTCAAGAGCTATTTGATGATGTCCATAAGGGTATTAAGCCTAGTCATCTTCATGTATAACAAAAAAACTTATATCAAAAAGAAAACAATAACACATTATTCTTTCAACAGTACTACTTCCTACCTTGTATTTGTCTACTTCTCCTTGTAGTTTAACAGACATGGCAGTAGGTTGTTCCAGCTTCCTGAGTCTCTCCTGCCATGTAAACAGAAACTCCTGAAACACATACGTCCTGCTCCTGTAAAACAGAAACATATACATCAACACATAATTGAACACATAGTAGAAATATAAAAAGTGGAAATACTTGAAAGTAAAAAAGACAAACAAGTAGAACTCATTAACAAGAGACCTTAACTCAACTCCCTACCTGAAAGTAATCCAGTCCTCCTCCGCCTTTTCCGTGAAACCCTGTTGCCACTCCTCATACAGGCTCCACATCTCGCTGTGCTCTTCCATGTCTCTTTTCGTCTCTTCCGCCAGAGAGAAATCTGGAGCCTCCAGGTTAAAATAGGTACAGTCTTCACTAAGATGAGAAGAGAAAATTAGCCGCTTTATTTAACAGCGCTGCTGGGTGCAAATCAGGGGAGGTAACTGCAGTGGGTTAGGAAAGTATTGAACTCATAACAACTAGTCTCAGACGTGGGATCTCACTTGTACGCTTCATAGCTTCTCACCAGTAGCTACTCAGAACAGTGTGGTATTATAAATATACATATATATATAAATGTTATTTCACACTATTTCAGTTTAGACTTGGAATTAGGACTGAGCAGCTCAGCAAATACAGTAGTGTAAAAAAGTTTTGGGACGCCCTTAAAAATGTCCACAATTTCAATGGACTGAAAATATTTCTCCACAGGCGTGTTTCCTGCGTATTGTCTCTAAGGAACTTTCAAATATGCACAACAACAAAAATGGTTAATAAAAAACATGATGCTAATTAGTGGATCACTGGTACCAAAATGACCCAATACTGTAAATGTCTTATGTGTCTTTATGTATGTATGGGGTGTCCCAAAACCTTTTTGAAAAAAAAATCAATAGTTAACAAAAGAAAGGAACCATTAGGAATCAATAAATACAACAGTAACAATGTTATAAGTACAACTTGAAGAACATTTTAAAAAACTGAAAGCAAAACGCATTTATATCAACTGCCTTGTACATATATAATTTCAGCAAAATAAAAACAACTTACAGCAGTTTATTGCGCACAAGTTCCAGCTCCTGGAACTCTTGCTGCTTGTCTCTGATGGTCTGAAGGCAGGCAAGCAGTGCGGCATGATCCCCGGTCTCTAGCATCTCATCTTTGGGTTTCAGCTGGTCCCAGCGCGCCTTAAACCGCTCCAGATCCATCCTGTAGGCATCGACACGACCTGCCGCATTACTTCGCATCACTTCCACCTAGGGGAGCAGAGCAGAGCAAGAATGACTCAGAGACATTAAGGGGAAAAAAAGAAAGCGACATGAAATAGAAGATATGGCAAAAGGTGGGGAAATGAAAAAAGCAAAGAAAGGCTTTAGAAAAATTAGTAGCAAAAAAAAACTGTGTATGTCACCTGTTCTTTGATCATGAGCTGGTGGCTCTCCATGACAAGCTCCAGTTTGTCCCACTTGGCCCTTAGGGAGGACAATGAGTCCAGACCTGCACCGGCAACCGCTCGCAGCAGGCGGTTCTTCTCCTCAGCGCACTGAAACTGTGGTAGGATCTACAGTGTACACAGGATCAAAACAGGATAGTTAGGAAGAACAGGAAGGTTATATCTCCATGTTGTGTTTGTCCCATACCACATGGAATCACAAGTTACTGTTATGTATCAAATATCATAAATTTGATACACTGCACTTTAATATCCAATATCCACGCTTATGAATCCAAGCATGTCATGTTATTGTCAGTAGTGTTTACATGCTGATCAGAAAAGAAAATGACTTTGACAGGTAGCAAAATTCCTGAAATCCCTATTTATTTACAAATAATGGAGCAGTAGAGAAGTCCTGGNAAATATCATAAATTTGATACACTGCACTTTAATATCCAATATTCACGCTTATGAATCCAAGCATGTCATGTTATTGTCAGTAGTGTTTACATGCTGATCAGAAAAGAAAATGACTTTGACAGGTAGCAAAATTCCTGAAATCCCTATTTATTTACAAATAATGGAGCAGTAGAGAAGTCCTGTCAATCAAGAAATAACTGTGTGTATTTGTCTTACTTCAGGTTTGCGGACTTGTATCTGATTATATATGCCGCTGGCTGCACCGATCTCCTCCATGCTTTCTGGACGATTGGACAAGGCCTCCATTGACTCTGACACAAAACTTTCTATGGCTTGTGTGTGGGCTGAAATCAAGGGAGAGCATGGCACACAGAAAGGCAAAGAATCAGAAAGAAAGAGAAAATAAAAGCAAAAGGGATGTCACTGGGCCAAAAAAGTGAAAGACAAAATTAACAAACAAGTCTGAGAAATAGACAGGGACAAATTTGAGTCTTGTGCACAATACATTGATTACTTTATTTTAAAAAGCAGTTTTAATACTGTTGAAACTGAGACTTTAGTCTTGAAGATTAAGACTCATTTTGTATCATTCAACAAAAAAATGATGAATATAAAACTGAAAATGATAAAGACAAAGATGAGTCAAGATGCGTGTCCTCACCTTGTATGGACTTTCTGAGGGATAACAGCAGCATGTCGAACAGTCTCTGGATCAGGTCATCGATGACTGCTCTCACTGGTTCACAATTGACTGTGATACAGTCTACTTTCTCCTGACTGACAAAGGAACAAGGAGAGGATCAGTCAAGTCAAGCATGGCAGAGAACAATAGATGAGATAAGGGTCTTTCCTTAAAAGTCCAAAAAAGAATCTTCAAAGGCGAGATTCAGAAGAAGCTATATTATTGGTTAGCCAATTATTAGTCAATGTGACTGAAAAGCAGACTAGAAGCTTCTAATATTACCACACTAGTGCATTGTCACTTGTTTTAGTGGACCTAGCTTGTGCTGACAACAAAATGTGACCAAATTTTATTCAAATTACTTCACGTAAACTGGTGAAGAAGTGCAAAGACCTAATAGTGGCTTGGTTAAATCCTATATTTAACTTAAGAGTCACTCATTCCAATGAATTAAACATAAACTCAAAAATGAAATGCTGAGTGGATCACTCAAACACTGGTGATGTCATTCCAGTTTATTCCATTAACTCATTTTCTATAAGTTGTGCTTACATGATTATAAAAACTTAAGTCCTGTTGACCATGGACTATCAAAGAGTTTAGCATTTTTCATTTTTTGTCATCATTTTGGTTGAACTGAAATTGAAATGTTATGTCTTCAGATATGAGTGTTAAGCATTCGACTCTAAAGTTGTGAAGCATATCGTAAGTTAGTACTATGTTAACAGAAGTCAAATAGTTTAAGGCAATCGTTTTCCTCGNATTCGACTCTAAAGTTGTGAAGCATATCGTAAGTTAGTACTACGTTAACAGAAGTCAAATAGTTTTAAGGCAATCGTTTTCCTCAAATGATTTGAGTTCAACTAACTCAACACTCACAGGTTTTACACTTGGGTTTATTAAAGCATGTGTCATGTGTACCTGGGTAAACGTTCAGACTCTTTCCCTCTGGCTTTCAGGGCCTTGAAGTTTCTCTCCCAGTCCTGCACTGAGTTCAGATGCTTCTCCACTAACTTCTCTAAATCCACTTGGCCCAGCACCACCCACTCCTACAACACACATGCATGCACAGAAATGCACGCACACACACACACACACACACACACACACACACAGAATCATAGGTAGTCTGGATCAAGTGCGTATTTCCTGATTTTTAAAGGTTACTGTGTTAAAGGGGACAGCAACAGCTTTTAATACATGGTACATATGAGGTGGCATGAAAAACAGAACTAAAGAAGAAGGGAGGTAAAAGAGAAGTAAGTGAGGGATTCCCCCCTACCAGTTCGGATATGCATGGACGGAGAAGAAAGGGAAAGGGTACCATATATGCTAATATTCTGTCATGGCAGCATATAGAGGGGAAATGCTGACAATGAAAAAGAATGAAAAAAAAAAAACATGACTAATCCAAGTTGCCTTATTTCACAGCAACTGGTCACTGCAATGCNTCATGGCAGCATATAGAGGGGAAATGCTGACAATGAAAAAGAATGAAAAAAAAAAAACATGACTAATCCAAGTTGCCTTATTTCACAGCAACTGGTCACTGCAATGCTTCAGTGAGCAAAATGGGTAAAAAAAAAGGTTATTTAAATTAACATAAAAAAACACATCAACACAACATCCCAGCAGAGGGATAAAGACTGTTATTGAAACAAATCCTTCACTACCAGAGTAACTGATTGACTGATTTGTATTCTGCAACTACAAGATGATACTAAGTTTGACCTTTGAGGCCACGTTGAAATCAACTCTAAAAGAACCAAAAAATCATTTCATGTACTCAGGGTGCGATTTGCCGGCATTCCTGTTGGTGCGTCATCTGCAGCATTTTGCCCCTCTTTTATTCTTTATTCTTTTATCATCAGGGACTGTGCTGCCAAACTGTTTTCGGTCAACTTTGATGCACTTGCTGTGTCGAATATATCAGTCAAAGAAAATGGCTGTGAACTGCTTGTATTCTCAAATGGTTTCTAATGGGATAGTGGGGATACGTCTTGCTCACTCCCTAGGGTGAAAATACTTTGGCAGAGGCAAGGATGAAAAAAAAAGGTAGAGATAATCCCCATCATTCCCTCATACAAATCACACGCTGCATATACTTAAAAAAAATAATAATAATAATGATAATGATGCATTTTATTTAAAGGCGCCATTCAAAGCACTCAAGGCCACCTTACAAGACATACATCAGACAACAATAGTAGATCAAACAATATAAATCAGCTAACACAGACATTTTAACAGGATGACTGATTAACAATAGTAAGTGTTATAATCATCATTAACATAATAGTTATATGTCATTAAGGTACCTTGAACTTGTGCTGTATAGCCTGAAGACGGCTGAACAGGTCCTCAGCCTTACTGAAGATGGTGAGGAACCCAGAGGCATTCCTGTCAATCATGACACTGAAGATAAGCTCCTCCCCCTGTGCACTGACCCCTTTGAACTGGTTTGGGATAGAGATGAACCTCTTCATCTCCCTGAAATAGCGCGC